>JXSR01S019908.1:14231-32275 GCA_000969725.1 Ophiothrix spiculata | reverse complement strand
AGCTAGAATAAGTTTTTACTAAGCTTGTGTAATAACATAGACAAATTAGAAGTGTTATAACATTCTGTCAGCTTGCGAACAAAAATATCACTTCTGCTTATGACAACCCTGGGCTAACTCTTTGGCTTTAAACGTATGTTACTATCTGTCAAATGACAAAGAAAATATGATGTAAAAGATTTATTTCCAGGGGCTGATGGATATTACGTGCACACACCCCAGTAGTTTTAATAAAAAATAAAAACTCGTTGAATAGCGGTCAATAGCTTTTATTTCACAGAATTGCCTAGAATGGATGACCCATTATAATTGAATGACTGTACCTCCAATGATCCCTTAACATATCATATACAACATGCAGCTGTGTAAAGTGACAGGAATACTAAATACACTTGAAGTGTGATTTGAACAATGACACTTGAACTTTGCTGGATAAAGCAGGTGAATGATCAGCAGATTGAGTTGGTGTAGCTTCTAAAAACGGTATTCATCACTTAAGTTATAATCACAATTTGATATGGGTATTAAAACTCATGAATTTCAAATTTGAAACAAGGAAAGATATAATCAATAAAAAACCTCATTAGTTTTTCAAGCATATTTCTTCCTTTGGAAACTTTATTGCAATGTTATTCTCTGTCCATTTCATATGTACTCTCATACCATTCTCCAAGAGGTAAATTATTTCAACGATCAATGATGATGTTCAGGGACTGAAAACTAATTTGCAAAATAATACTTTGCAATCAATGCTTGTCTAATATAGGGCCTGAAATAAATTATATTATGTTCCAATACACTTCAATGCACTTTACTGTAAGTTCTTTTTCAAATGGTCAGATGATATGGGAATGAATATTTATCTGGGTTATTTTAACTTTTAATATTTAATATGACAGCTTACTCTGACAATAATGTATGGTTAAAATAAACGTCTTGTCGCAGTAGGCCTACATGTTTAAATTTCATTTATATACCAAAAGATACAACAAACGTGGAAGTATTTTTACGTGGCCAGCATGGTATTTTCTCCAGATATTACATTTATATGAAATGATGCTTGGTTTGGAGTGGAGAGCTTACTTGGGCCACAGCGAACACCTGTAAAGTGTGCAGAGGCTGTGTGGAATTACAAATCAGGGAGGCATAGCGCATTATAAATTCCCTGTATTTTTAATGTTGACATAAACTTGAAATATATTACTTTAAAGAGATGCTCTTCCCAAAAATATTGAGTTTAATGTCATTTAAAACATCTTAGCTTTTAATGTGATTATAATTAGCCAACCAAGATGGCTGTTTGTGTTAGCAGTTTTTATGACAGCTGCTTTGGCTAGTAAGTTGGAGGTACCCCCTCTATTGGTATATCATAAAATGGAGGGAAGTTTATTAAGAAGTCTCGAATTGTGATTGACTATTAAACATGGAAATAATGTTAATCAGTACTAATTAGCTTCTGTTGTGCTTTACTGATTGTGGTAAGGCCGAAAAAAATATGTTGTTTATGTTGTTTGTTTGCCCTCCAGTGGAAAAATTAAAATTTTGGGTCGGTCGGTCAGTTGATTTTTTTTTACTCTTCACATATATTTTAAAGAATGATGTCACTCCATGGATTTTATCACGAATACCAAGCAATGCAGGGCTTAATCAAATATTATAGGTCATTATTTAGAGGAAATATGCATTTTATACTGCTAAATTTGACTTTATACTGCTTAATCTTACATTTTCCATTGAAAATATTGAGTTTCATATTATATGTGTTTGAAGAAAAAAAAACCTAAAATACCCGACCCAAATTTTTGGCATTATAGGGTCGGTCGCGGAGGGCAAACAAAACAATTTTTTTTAGGCCAATTCTAACAGAGAGATTTGAAAATGTTATCATCAATAATTTTGAGAATTTAGATGGGTTTTTTTCAGAAACACTGCTATTGAATTATAACTTTTTTTCAGAAACGCTGCTATTGAATTATAACTTAACCGGCAAAGTACACAAATTATCCCCTCTGCAACAATTGCTCATGTTCAGCAAGTGTTGGTAAGTTTAGAGCAAACTTAAAATGGAAAACTAACAACTTCAATTGATATTTATTATATTTGTATTTTTCTTGTTTTGTTTTTTCAGCTATTCAAAAATGTTGCAGAAAGAGGGAAGTGGTCTGAGTTGTTAATGGATGCTCATTCTACATACAAGGATCATAACATCATGTCAGCGTTGATGCAATACTCGTTTGCAGCAGAGCTTGGCTATGAAGTAGCACAGAGTAATGTAGCATTTATCCTTGATAGAGGTAAGGCAATATATGTATCTATTATTTAGGTATTCAAACCCACTATAGAGTTGTTCCGGGGGGGGGGGGGGGGGGGCTACTTTTAATTAACTTGATATTGTTGCTAAATATATTTATTGTGTTATGAGCAACATTTTGGGCAGTTAAACTTATCTATAAGTGGGGGCGGGGCGATTGGTGTGCTTTTGTGATATATTTTCACCCTTTTACAGTTAAAGGAGTTTTGTTTCCAAATTTTACCCAAGCATGTGCAAAACATCTCCAGTGTATGTATAACTAAGCAGTTCCGGCTGCAAGCGGGCTTTTTTGTAAATATAGGGGGCGATTTGCCCTTTGCCCTCTTGTATTTTGACGCCTGCTGGGTACATGGGCACTAGTTAGGTTATACTCATTCCTCAAAGTTGACAATATCCATAGACTTACTTGAAGGACAATCTTATTGAGTCAGTGAATTTGCCCAACCAACACCACAATGCATAATTGTCTAGATCTTGTTTGTTCAACCCACCGGGTAACCGCAAGAAACCACTTTTGGCACTTAGCATAGACCCCCTAGTTTACTTCCCATGCAGTTTAATACCCTGTCGATTAGAATTTCGACTACCCCCTAAGAAGTGATCCTTGGGGTCCGTAGTAACATTAAATGATACTCCCATGCGGTTACCCTGTGGGTTGAACAAAAACATTTTCCACTCCTCTTCCTCCTCGTCTATGAGAGGATTCAGGAAAAAATGTGTTCCAGATTCGGGCAAGCAGACATGGTGCCAGGGTTTATTTGAATGGAGCCAAGTGCGTTGGATCAAGGGTGGTAATATCCCTTGTGGGGGACCAGGGACCAATATTGGTGCTATCTCTATATTTTTTAAAATATTTTTTAAACAAGTAATATAGACAAGTTCTAGAACACTTTGTTATCAAAAGGCCTGACACCATTAACATGGACATTTAAACGCAATGGACAACAAGTGTTATAGCCCTGAAGCCCTGACAATAATAATATCAAATAGCTCTTCAAATACAGTTGGACAAGTGTTTTAACCCTAACAGAACCAAACCACACTAAATCTCACTTTAGAAAATCACGAAAATGCGCTAAGTTCAGATACGTCACAGACGCGGGTTGTATGCAGGGACGAAATCGCTGCCAGGGCAGCGTCTCAGCGGTGGCTTGCTATGGGTATCACTCCATTAGGAAACAGGTGCCTGGTTGGAATCCTGGTGAAACCCATGTTTTTCATCACCCTTCCCTTTTTGAGGAGAAAGTCACATGATCAGTTAGGGTTAAAGTAAGTGTGTCGGGGTAATAGGAAAGTTCTATAAGACATTTGTTATCAAAAGACCTGACACCATTAAGCTTTCACATCACTATGTAGGCTACTTTGATAAGAAGTATGTTGACATTTGCACCAAATATTTATTGCCTGGGTTCTTTTGATAATGTATCACATGGATTGACCCACTAGTTTAAAGCTTCTCAGGGGGGGAGGTCTTGATATGACATTACAACTTATCAACATTTGCTTGGTTTGGGTTCAGGGTACCATGGTGGTGGGTAGTTTGCTCTAATCTGGCATCATCATGTATTGTGAATACTGTAAGTTCTATTTTTAAAATTTGAGCAAAATTCCTCAATTTTAAATCTCAACTATGTGAAGAATATCTGGTGATCGTGAAAAAATTTTCCCTTCTCTTCTCTTTAGCGCCTTGCATACTTAGTGAAAGGCGCTATATAAATTAATATAGTTATTATTATCCTGATGAAAACAGTTGTATGCAACGTAAGTGACCATGTATCTTCCTGACAAATGGTATATGGGGGTGCTTAAAGGTTTTTGGGTGCATTTTCGTAATATTTGGTATATTGATGGGGGAGTTTTCGTCACAGACTAAAATTGCGCCAAATTTGCAAAATTAGGTGTATTTGGAAAATTTTGCCAAAAAAAGCACCCAATTTGCCCTAAATGTGATGCCTTTTCTAGAAGATTGGTATAGAGAGGGTTCCCATTATCACACTTTTCGAGATGGTCACAATTCTGAAGTCTACTTTGAGGCCCCGCTCGCCTCACACCCACCATCACACCCATTCCCCCACCCCCAGCCCCGACCCCCAGCCGTGTATCCACTATACACACATTTGCCTTGGGTTTGCTACATTTTGATAGCAACTGATGCACTGTCTTGAAGCAGGTTGTTTTGTTTGCTAAATCCTGCCAGTGATTGGTATCTTTCACAAATCACACAGAATGTAGTGTAGACTTTTGAAATTAGAAATATTCCTCCAGGTACTTTGGACAACTGTTGTCACCTGTTTTAAAGAAAAAATGATTGAGTGTTATTAAGGGGAAGATACATTTCATTTTTTTTTATAGTAGTCATTTTCATTCAGAATTTTTCTCATGGTGTTAAATTTTCACCACTATGTTAAATTTTCATTCAGAATGAACATTGTCTTTGTAATTTTTTCTCATGGTGTAAAATATTTGCAATAGTGTAGAATGTTTTACCATTTACCAAAATGTTCATAATGGAATATTTGTCGTATCATGGCACATTTTGCGATGATTACTCATCTGTAGTATTTTGATAATTCATAGTACATTACTTTCTTTGGTAATCGTTGTTTGCAAACAATACCATAATTAGCTTTGTCTTTTCATTATAATCTGTAATCTGCCCTTGACAGGTACTGTGGATTTTATTTTGAAGAAAAGATTTGCTCACTATACTTCATATCTCTCTAATGATAAATTTTTTTATTTGGAATGTTTGCCACAGTATGAATTTTTCATCATTCTAATTGAAGTTTTAGCAGATTTTTAAGATCGATAATATTGTCTAGAAACTAGAGGTGAATGTGAAATCAGTTGTCTGGATTTTACAAATGGTGAAAATGACAAACTGTATCTAGACCTTTTGGAGAACGAATATTGAAAGGTATTTGTTGTATTAATCTTTCAAATGCAGCAAAACGGATGCACAATATTCGCAGAATAGTGTTTTGAAGCCCCAAAACGCCACATTTTCTCATTTTTTGTGAAAAATATGTCAGTGACCTCCACTTTTTAATTTGTTAATTGAAAGAACATTCTTTTGCACAAACTTTGTGAAAAAAAATGACACCATATATCAATGGGAAATTTTTGAATCAATACTAAACATGTCACTTTTGCCACATTTCCCATGGACCTGTACTAATTTTTCCCAAAATGCTTTTTTAAAACTGACTCGCGTGCAAAAATGAGTCTGGTGACCCCCAATTATTATTTTATTTGTTAAAAATATTATTCATGCCAATTTTTACTAGCAAATTCCATTCAGATCTGTTATGGACCAGAAACCTAACTTAATGTCACTGTGCTAAAAATGTTATAACAAATTTCTCTCACAAAAGTCAAAAAACCTGAATAAAACCTGATAACCTGAATTTGAGATAGCAATGTAATTTCTTAAGGTTTCTGGTCCACGCGTACTGGTACGCACTTGTTTTGTGCAGCAAAATCGTGTTTTAAAGCTAAAAAATGTTGTATTTTCTAATTTTTTGTGACAAATAGGTCAGTGACCTCCACTTTTTTCATTTTGTTAATTGGAAGAACATACTTGAAAAAATTGACATAAAAATTCAATGGGATGTTTTGAATCAACATTAATTATGCCACATTTCCCATAGACCCCTGTACCAATTTTCACCAAAACTGCTATTCTTAAATTGACTTACAAGCAAAAATGAGTCCGGTGAACCCCAATTATTTATTCATGCCGATTTTTACTAGCAAATTTCAATCAGATCTATCATGGAACAGACACCTTAAATAAGCTAGAATAAGTTTTTACTAAGCTTGTGTAATAACATAGACAAATTAGAAGTGTTATAACATTCTGTCAGCTTGCGAACAAAAAAATATCACTTCTGCTTATGACAACCCTGGGCTAACTCTTTGGCTTTAAACGTATGTTACTATCTGTCAAATGACAAAGAAAATATGATATAAAAGATTTATTTCCAGGGGCTGATGGATGAACTGTTCAGTTCAAAGTGAACCTTGGGACTCACTTGATCTGATTTATCTAAAACAATGCCAGCAGCATCACTGCCTATAAATGTTGTGTGTTAGGATTTTAAAAGTATACAGGGTGTATCAAAAGGAAGTTTACAGTTAGGAAAGTGCTTCCCATTCAAAAAGTATTACAGTCTGTAAAATAACTTTAAATTAAAAACAAACTAGACAATTGTTCTTCCATAACAGAAAAATGGATGTGTGACAACTTGTACAAAAATCATGGTATACAAATATTGACTGCTTTGAGGGGCATGGTTTACATTATTTTCCGGAGGTGATCTCCAACCATGAATATGCTCGAAGCGAAGAGGTAGTGACCTCATGGTTTTGAGATCACCGAGTGGAAATAATTTAAACCATACCCTGAACTAAAAGCAGTCAATATTCGTTTTACATACCGAATATATAGATTTTTGTCTTGTGGTTGGTTAAAAGAACCATTTTAGCACTCAAAATGCCCGATGATAATTTACGATATTTGTTGCTCCTTTCAGTGCTGACCGCGTCGTATAGTGCGTACAAGATAACTAGTTTACGCACTGCAGTGCGTGTTTGACCATGAATGCTTATAGTTGCGAGCGTGGAGCTCGAGTTACACGACGCAAAATGCATTGATCGGGCCTAGTGAAAAATATGCCCCGGGCATAGTAAATTTATAGGGCCTAGTTAAATCCAAGCCCTCACTTTTAACCAATCAGAGGACAGGAATCTATATATGAGGTATAATACAGTTTATGAATTGTAGATAAAATCAGTTGTGCAAAGATTACATGATTTAACTCTTGTTTTTTTTTATTTATGGTAGATAACTGTTTTTTACTAAAAATAAAATAAAATAGGATGGAGTAAATCACTTCTGATGTTTGAAGTTTAAATTAAGTTGTGCATTTTATTTTAGTCTTGTAATGACAGTTTAAGTGTTAGGTAAACTTTGGCTTACCACGATTTTATATCTTTTTTCACACATTATTTACAAGGCCATTTTGCTGTGTAACAAATAAAACAGCATTGCTGGAGACATACATTCATAACTTTTAAGGCATTAGTACTGATTGCCTAAAATCACTTGATTTTATTTTACTCATAATTGAAAACAAATGTACAAAATGTATCATACTTTTTGAATTGAAAACATAACTAGATCTTTGATACACCCTGTATAAGAATTGTCTATGAAAGGAAAAATTACTAACTGGCTGATTGGTTTTGTTTCAATAGATAAAGTTAAGATCTCAAGTTATTCTTTCCTTATTCAATTGTGCCTAATAAGCATGCTGGTTATGATTTTGATTGCTGCTAATATGAATGATAAGATGTCTCATTATAAATCCTGTATTGTTCCCATTAATCGCTCGCTGGGTAGCGACATTTCATGAAGGGTGGGCAATTATTAGAGACCGATTTTCAACATCAAAATTTGCACAAAATTGCCACAATTATGGCAACATGGCCGCCGATTACCTAGAAGTACGGTACTGAAAATGTTTACTTCATTTCTGGGATCTCTACCTCATTTAATAACTTGCAGTACCATTTCCTGTTACTCGCGATTGTTGGTAACAGGGCTTCGAAATCCGCGGTAACGTGGTCGCGCCGTTCCAAGAAAAAAGGTTGAAGTCCTAGAAAAAAATTGGTAAGCTTAAAAAACAATAAGATAAACTGAGATAAAATCAAATAATGAAACACTTTCTGATGACAGATGATTTTTCTGGCAATATTGAATGATGAACTACAAATAAATGAGCCAAATTATGGGGTGAATGTCAAAGTAATGTCAAAAACAATTCATGCATTTGTTCTTAAATCTTACAGAAAATTCTCATGAGCTCTATAAAAGGTCCCAGAAAGGTTTACTTTTTTCTACACCCTGGTTGGTAAGCTAATAATGATATAAGAAAATGCTTTTTTAACATTTCTCTTTGAATTTTTTTAGGGTGGGTGTTTAATAGAGCGTTGGAGATTAACAGGAACAATACAGTATATAAGTGATAAGATATGCATAATTAGTCTGGGAATATTATACAGGGTGTCCCAATAAACATTGTACATGGAAACGGCGCTGATTTTCTCAGAAGTTAGGCACACCAGTGATGTCAAAATTATACACTCTGAAGTCCATAGTTTTGTTCATCATCGTTGAAAATTTCAAGAAAATCCATTGATGCAAACCATAGATATCATAGATTTTGTCTGCTTGTATTATTTTCCTTCTGCACAATGGGATTCTTGTGTTTAAGCATGTTCACATAGAAAGGGTCTTTACAATATTAACGGTTGAATAGTTTAGAGTGACAAAGTTACCGCATACGTTTCGCAAATATTCTTTAAAAGGTAATCATATGAAGGCACTTTGGATATGTTCCTTTTTCTTTTTCAATTTTTTTTTTCATTTTCACTAAAAATATAATTTTTTCTATTCCAAAAAGTACACAAAGACTGTAAAACTAGGTTTATTGGCATAATTACCTAATCCTTCTTATATTGTTTACATTCTTATGGAAGGCTGATTTCTTTTTCTTCTTTTGGAAACTGAATACTCATCTAACAAAGTAAATTATATTCTTTTTATATAATTGTACCAAAAACAAAAAACAGTTGTCTTTGTTCTTATTTCAGATCAAAAGCAGTGAGTCTATCACAGGGTTAGTATTAATGGCAATTGTTCAGAAAAGGAAAACCTCTACGAAATCTTTTAATCAGACATCTTTGAAAAGATCTGGTTGCTTGCATTGCAAAATTCTAACATCACCAAAATATTGTTGTTTCTTAATATTAAACAATAAAAACATAAATCAATCACATGATATTAGTGTTTTAATAGTTGCGTTGCTTTAGATTTGGTTATTTTGGGTCTATTCTGAGAGTTCTTTAAAGTCATGTTAGAGTTCGTTTTTCACTTGTTCATTTTATTTTTTCTGGTCATTAACATGCTGCACATCCGTCAATCAGTCTCCATTGGCTGTTGATGATCGTTGACTCTAAGAGAAATCATTTACAGTAAATTTCACAAGCATCGATTTTGCATAAACCCTTTTTTCATGCCGTCTGATTACAGGTTTAACTACAGGATTCCCATTGTGCAGGAGGAAAATGGTACAAGCTGACAAAATCAACGATATCTCTAGTTTGCCTCAATGGATTTTCTTGATATTTTCAGCGATGATGAACTAAACTATGTAATGTGAAATGCATAATTTTGAGATCACTGGTGTGTCTAACAGCGCTGTTTCCATGCACAATGTTTATTGGGACACCCTGTACAGTTTGCATTTCTTACATTCTGATGGCTATAAAGGCAATTAATTCTTTTGTGTTTGAAGATTATTTCAAATGATGTAAAGCAGGGATCATGTAAGTGATTCCACAGATCTGAATATGATTTTGCCCGAAAGTATGCTAATTAAATACTTCATTTGCATAATTAATGGATAACCAGTAAAAACCTTGAATTGTTTTGTTCATATGAGTATTGAATATTAATTGATGTGCATGTTATAAGGACAGGACAGAACTTTTAAAAATATCTTTTTTATACAAAATTGAACATTTCAAATGCTTGTTATTTATCTTTCAGAGCATTTCTTGAAAACCTCTGAAACATATATTTTATACTTTCAAAGTTATTGGGCTTCCATTATTAAACGACCTCTCTTGGACCGATTTCCCTCACGGTGTGAGACCAGGCATAATGGTGTGATACCTGATGTAGACATCGGCTCATGGCCTGGGGCCAGGGACCAAGGCCGGTCGATACTCGCTCCTTTTATGTGATACCACATTTTAACTTTGTTACCGCCCAGTGCTTGATTTTACACTCGCACATTTGCACATATGCAAGTACTAAATTTTAAATTTTCCTCCTACTTGCACAGGTGCAAGCAAGCATTTTTTTTGGTCATTATGTTTGATATATATAGAGTATTATGTACACAAAACAATGTTGAAATATTCATTTTTTTCTTTCATACCTCAGGCCATTTTGTGAATTTAATTTTCTCTTTTACTTACAGTGATGTAAATTGACAAAGACTGTAATTTACTTACAGGAGGGTTTGATGCAATATTACCAAATAATCGGAAGCTGTGGAGACTGCAATCGTTGGTAGAGATTTCAGGATCCTCGGCAATGTGATTTTATATTTAAAATCATTGTCAGTTGATTGTTTTGCCATGTGCATGTAAGATACATTTTTTGCAAGTACATTTTTGAAACTACTTACACAGGTACAAGTAACCATTTTTGGTCAAATGGAGCACTGTTACCGCCACTTCTTTAGTGACTTCTTTATATGTTGTATGTCTCTTAACTTTCCCTTGGAGTATGTGAATACTTAGGTTTGTGTTCATGCATATGTTTTGAGTACTAGCATAATGAAACATTGCACACCAAAGTCAGAACATTTACTATATGTGTTACAATTTGCAAGTTAAAACTGCTTCATAAGAATGCATATAGACCTGTCAAAAAGTAAACCAGGTCGATCGTTAAGTTGTGCCAGTTAAGATGATAGCTTGTTCAAAATTTCCAAGTGGCATTGTTTTCTTTTCTGCCTTTTGAAACTGCCTAAGAGGTTGCATAAATTGTTTCATATAGATGCTTGAAGACATGCTCCGTAATATGATGCTGAATTTTGATGCCATTCAACAACAGTTTGAATAATACCTTGACACAAAAAGAAACATGGTCTTTAGATAGGCAGTGTGTCAAAGTCTGATAATTTTGTCTAAATGTATCTCATTGATTCAAATATTTCAAAAACATGTGCGCTGACCTTCAATGATTGCTAAAGGGCTAATACGTGACAAAAATACTGCTAATGTTATAGTTTTAGACCAAAATGTGTGTGTTTGATCAAGGAGGGAGGTAGGTGGTGGGGACTGCCAACCTGTCAGGTAGAAACTATTCCAGTGAGTGTCCATAGTGGAGGCATTTACCTCTGGGACCTATCACTCTTCATGTATGTATCTATAACTGCAATGTATTTTTTGTAATTTTACAATCCAATTCCAGAGCTTTAGAAGTTGCCAGAGAGGATAACATAGAGGGGATGGCTTTGGGGGCTGAGGCTCCCTGCAAGATTGTAAAAATCATGTACAATATCAGCCTGTTTTTAATCATTTTTACTACTCAGCCAGCCCCCCCCCCGCCCTCAAAATCGTCAAATCCCATTTAGCCTCCCCCCCCCAGGTTAAATCTGGGCACGCCAGTGTTCTTTATGGAATTGCGTCTCTCTTTTGTGCATATGTCAGAAACCACAGATGTCCTTTACAGTAATTTTCAAACCAAGACAGCCCCAACCCTTGAGCAGCCGCAGACTGTGCCATAGAAATCCCATGCTGTAGTAGAGTCTATTCCGGTGCACAGGCGCAGACATACCCCCTCTGTGAGTCTGTCTCTCTTTTTGTGTATATTTAGCAAACCACAGATGTCCTATTCATAAATTTTAATTTTCAAACCAAGACAGCCCAACCCTTGAGCAGTCACAGAGGGTACCATAGAAATCCCATGCTGTAGCAGACTCTTATTCCAGTGCACAAGGTGCAGACATACCCTCTGTGAGTCTGTCTATCTTTTTATGTATGTTTAGCAAACCACAGATGTCCTATTCAGAATTTTCAAACCAAGACACCCAGCCCTTGAGCAGTCACAGAGAGTACCATAGAAATGTCATGCTGTAGCAGACTCTATTCTGGTGCACAAGGTACAGACATACCCCTCTGTGAGTCTGTCTTCTCTTTTTATGTATGTTTAGCAAACCACAGATGTCCTATTCAGAATTTTCAAATCAATACACCCAACCCTTGAACAGTCACCGAGAGTAACATTGAAATCCCATCATGTAGCAGAGTCTATTATTATGCAGTGGGTGTGGCTTATAATTCAATGAAGCAATCTGACTGGTTCTTACCCTAACTCCGCCCATCCATTATGACACGATAGATGACAGGCAGCGCGTCAAGTTTGAAACATGTAAACAAATAGGAACTACTTTTTTACAGTGCTTCGTTTGGGATAGTTGTGCTCACCCAACTTAATGGTCGGTTATAAAAACACACACACAGTGGGGCAAGCATCACTAGTTTGGGACTTGTTTTAGTAATTTACATTCTTATAAAGACAGGTTAATTAATTTATGACATAAAATAAGTCAAAACATCTGTATGACACACTCGATTTTGAACCGATACTGTAAATTTCATAAAATTTATTCAGTTCTTCCGACGATCGACCCAGCCTAGCCCAGGCCTTCTCACTCAGCTAAAAGTAAAACACATGTGCATGCACTGATCTCGAAGCAAAATGTTGTGGTGAACAACATAGTCATAGCTCATCATTATTGTCTCGTTATTTTTTGAACTAAAATTCATGATGCAAATAAATGTTGGCACGATTGGCAAGTCAGAGGCCGAGGCGGTAAAATTCGTGCCCGGATTCGTGCATTGAATTTAACACAGGACGCCGGGCCTAGGGGCCTAGGCTAGCCTCAACACTGGCCTTCCGATGAAATACAATGTAATGCCGGGATTGAATTAAGCTTACAGTTGCTTACCTTGCTCAGTTTTGTATAAATAATCTTCTTTACAATTACCAATGACACTTGTTTCTCAGTTTCTAGTTAAGAAAAGCAGAGTTCAAGTCCCGCTTCAAGTCTTCATGACTTTCAGGCTCTCAGACTCAGCAAGCCAAATCGTGAATGCTCAGTGACAGTGTCAGTGCCAGTATTGATTCAGAAAATCGTGTCATCTATTTCATGCAATGTTTTACGTTTTTCAGCAAACACACCAAGTAATGATAACAATTATATCTTCATCAAAACACATTTTAGTATATTCCAATCAGATTTTGTGCAGATTTTCTTCATGTCTCGATCGACATTCATGTCATTTGTAAACAAAACAATGTGAGATTCACCTGGTATATTAATCCGCGCCAGCTGCGCGTTGGAAAAATCGTACATGTGGATTGATTCATTACTTAGACAGGGGTGTCAGTAATTAACTAGATGATGTCACGCTAATTTTTTAATGTAAAAACACATTAATTTTCTTAAAAACTGTAAAAATCCGAATAAGAATGAGAATAAAAGATAAGATTTCTTGTTTTGCCTGTCATCTATCGTCTCATATTGGATGGGTGTGTACATTATTTTATCGTAATGGCACCCCCGCAGCTTTTATTCTCTAATTCATGTATACAAAGGGCAGACATACCCCTCTGTCTCTCTTTCGTGTGTATGTTTAGCAAACCACAGTTGTCCTATTCAGAATTTTCAAACCAAGACACCCAACCCTTGAGCAGTCACAGAGAGTAACATTGAAATCCCATCATGTAGCAGAGTCTATTCTGATATACAAAGGGCAGACATACCCCTCTGTCTCTCTTTCGTGTTTATGTTTAGCAAACCACAGATATCCTATTCAGAATTTTCAAACCAAGACAGACCTAACCCTTGAGCAGTCACAGAGACTAACATTGAAATCCCATGCTGTAACAGAGTCAATTCTAGTATACAAAGGGCAGACAGGGCCTTCTGGGTAGTCTGTCTTCTCTTTTTATGTATGTTTAAGAAACCACAGATGTCCTTTTCAGAATTTTCAAACCAAGACACCCAACCCTTGAGCAGTCACAGAGAGTAACATTGAAATCCCATCATGTAGCAGAGTCTATTCTGGTATACAAAGGGCAGACAGGTCCCTCTGGGAAATCTGTCTCTCTTTTTGTGCGTGCTTAGGAAACCACAGATGTCCTATTCGGAAATTTTCAAACCAAGACAGCCCTAACCCTTGAGCAGCTGCAGTGTGTGTCATAGAAATGTCATGCTGTAGCAAATTCTATTCCAGTATACAAAGGGCAGACATACCCCTCTGGAAGTCTGTCTCTTTTTGTGTGTATGTTTAGCAAACCACAGATGTCCTGGTAATTTTCAAACCAAGACACTCCAACCCAAAGGGTGATTACAAGCTCTTCCCATAACCCACAGCAACATTTCAGTAAATATTAATAATCCAATTGAATGTTCACCAAGGTTGCTCTGCTACTACATTCATTTGTGTGGTAAAGATATTGAATTTCATTTATTTCAAACTGTATTTTGGGAATGAAGAAAAATTACAAAGTGGTATTTGTTTACATTGACATCAAGCTGTGATTATCCCCTTTCTGAATGTCTTTTTTATTCACACTTCGACAATGTAATAAATTTTATATAGCAAGTTTTCCGTCAGCAGTAGTTTAATCATGTAAGTCTATGGTAGTTGGTTCACTCAGTGGTTTTTTATAAGCCATGAATGTAACAGTTTGAATTCAATGGTTGGAAGAACTTAAAACTCCCTTTGGCCCCAATCCTTGAGATGTCACAGAGGGAACCATAGAAATCCCATGCTGTAGCAGACTCAGGTACATACAAAATGCAGACATACCCCCTCTGTATCTCTTTTTGTGTATATCTAGGAAGCGACAGATGTCCTTTATAGTAATTTTCAAACCAAGACACCCCGACCCTTGAGCAGCTGTAGCGTGTGCCATAGAATTGTCACGCTGTAGCAGAGTCTATTCCGGTATACAAAGGGCAGACAGGTCCCTCTGAGAGTTGTGTCTCTTTTTGTGTATAGGAAACCACAGATGTCTTATTCATAATTTTAAATTTTCAAACCAAGACAGCCCAACCCTTGAGCAGTCACAGAGGGTAACATTGAAATCCCATCATGTAGCAGAGTCTATTCATATATAAAAATGGCAGATAGGGCCCTCTGGGAAATCTGTCTTTCTTTTTGTGTATATTTAGTCAACCACAAATGTCCTATTCAATTATTGAACTACTGTCCTTCTGAATGGCTTAAAAACTGTCCCATCTAATTGTCCTCCTTAAGAAAGGCTTTCTATTGATTTCAATCCTTATTACATTCAGTGGTATATATAAGAGAGAATCAAGGAATTTTTTTATAGGGGAACCGATTTTCTCCACCATTTCGTGTCGCTCATGGAGCAGAGTTATTGTACCTCCGGATATATTCGGTGTTTGGCTTATTATTCAAGCAGATCGCGTAAATATTTTAGAGATTTTTCAAGTTTTCAGCTTTACAGAGGCTTTAGATTGTATTCCTATACAGACATCAGGGTGCTTCGGATTAGCTGAATAGTAGTTCTTAATATCCTAAATATACAGATAAGCACTAATACCATTCTGTGTTTGAAGCTCACAGTTGACAAAAGCCGATCCTTAGGAATTAGTATATATAGGCCTACTCAAAACTTTAAACTAATTTGCATTAACAAATAAAAAATACTAGCCCTTTTATATATTGTCTTGAAACTGATATATCTGTAAATGCCATATTTCTTAGGGATTTGTGTCTTTCTTTATCTATGCATGTGAAACATTGCATAGATTTTCTTCTCCTGTTGGTGTAGTCTTCTCCTTCTCCTCCTTCATAAGACGCTTTATAAAATTACCCCTAACTCAAAAAGTACATGAGCCCCAAGGACCAAACTTGGTACACATGTGACCCATAACTAGAGGTAGTGCCTTTTGGTAGTCTTAGGCCCGGGGGCCAAAGGCCTTGTATATTTATAAAATCGCCTCTAGCGACCAAACTATGACAGGTACAAGGACCGAACTTGGTACACATGTGGCCCATGACTAGTGGTAGTGCCTCTTGGTACTCTTAGGCCAAGAGGCCTAAGCCCTTGGGCCCCAGGGGCCCAAATGTGTATCTAAAGAATCCCCTCTAGCGACCAAGCTATAAAAAGTATATAAGGGCCAAACTTGGTAGATATGTGTCTCATGACTAGAGGAAGTGCCTTTTGGTAGACTTAGGTCTTAAGGCCAAAGGGTTTGGGCCCTAGGGGCCCAAATGTATATGTATAAACACACCTCTAGCAGCCACACAATAAAAGGTATAAGGACCAAACTTGGTTCACATATGGCCATTGACTAGAGGGAGTGACCTTTGGGAGTCTTGAATTTTCTTTGAATAGTATTGGCCCTATAAAGGCCTATTGTGTCCCTAGAGGCCATTACATGCATAGATGTTCTGGAGTTGTCTAGTTTATACTTATTCTTCAAAGTTAAAATATCAGAACTGAATGTGGTGTGTTTCATAATTATAATAAAATACTGAAACAAAAAACAAACAAACAAAGAGAAAATACACCCGGGGTCGATTTCACTAACATTACGATGCATCGTAGCTAACGAAGGGTTCAGCTCGTAACTAAAACAAGACTTCACAAAGACGTGAAAACCCTTCGTAAGTGTTCACCGCATCGTAAGATATATGAATTATGCATTAACAAAATTGAACCCTTTGTTAATGTTGCATGGGGTCAAGAGGTGGTCGTAGCTAACGATGGGTTCTGGTCTTACGATGGGTTAACGATGCATTTAACGTTAGTGAAATCGACCCCAGGTATTGTACTTTAGAAAGTAATTCACAAAAGAAACTGGTACAATTTTGTTTTGGTTCTATTCTTATACTTAATCATATAGTTATTACATCAAATAATTGCACATAATGTAAATGGATATGGTTCCTGTGATATTTGTACAAAATTTCTTCCAAATCTGAAACTATTCCGCTTTTTTGAAAAAGGTAACAACATTTTGTAAAGGAATCAAAAGTTGACAAATTTTGAGCACAACACGATGAGAATTCTGTGTGTAAGACACAATGCCAGGTGTTATTACAGCTGGAGATACTGATTACAAGACAGTGTTAAGCAGTTATGGATTAAGGCTATCTTGGGGTATGTATGCTACGTTTCCGACTGGGGTGTTTTACCATGGCTTTCAAAATTTTAAACTTTTGATTTCTTACGATATTTTGTTACCTTTACTACATAGATAAGTGGGATAGCTTCTGATTTTTTTTTTTTAACATGTTACAGGAAACATATTTATTTATATTATGCTCAATTATTTTGGTCTTATTATTAATATGATTTAGTTAAATAGAACCAAAACATAGCTAGTGTATCAGTTTCTTTGTGGAATACTTTAGATAAATAGCAAACAGTTTAAAATGATAAATCCCTTTGATATAATCAATGAGTTAATAGTTCTCAAGGCAACTGACATTTGATGAGAATAAAATGATTTCATATTTGACATAAATGAGTGTTTGAATATGCAAACACATAAAATTTAATTTGCTTGTCAAATATTTATCCATCTTTAGATTCAATATCAACATTTTTATCATCAGCTGATTATTCTTCATTATGTATCTCATCTTTAACAAAAACATTATTGATATCCCAAGGGATTAATCCATTAATATCAAATATTTACCTGCTTTTGTTTGAATTTAATTAAGAGGGAGTTTAATCAGAAAACACAACTTAAAAGTTACGAATAAATTAGCTATTTTTCTGCTTTGTTATGGTGATTGAGAGTATGATTAGGAAATATCAGATTTCCTATTACTGCACACGTTTTGTAATTATTTTAGGGAAGAGCACGATAGCATATGAAAATATCATTAGGGTATTCTCCAGAGGGGGGAGGGGCACTCAGAATTAATCTTGTTGCCATCCATGTGAAGGAAAACATGGATTTAGGGTAGTTTTTACGAGGAAAACTAGGATCCTATAGGATCATTGTTTTAAGGGTTTCAAAACAGGCAATTTCAAAACTTTAGGGTATATATTTTCTGACAGTCCTCTGTATTTATTTAGAACACGTTCCCACTT
>JXSR01S019903.1:4364-16214 GCA_000969725.1 Ophiothrix spiculata | reverse complement strand
GCGCAAATCACCGCTATAAAGACATGTCATCGACAAGTTCACTAATGCCAGCGAGCGCAGTTTTTTAGAAGACCTTGTTTATTGTAAATCCAGAATTTAACATCAAAAACATTTGGAGATATGGCAGAAAATGTACAGTGTACTTAAAACGACCTCATCACTGAGCTTGTCAACTTTGGTTTGCTTTTGAAGAGTAAATTCAGAAGCAATCTGGGAATGAAACCTCACAAAGTGCATTTCATATGTCAAAGGTCACTCAATCAAAATATATGTCATAAACATTTCCCCCCTTAGCACCCTTAGCATGTAGGCCTATAAGTATGGCAAAATGTTGGTGTGCATTCTCAAATTTGGTTTGGATAGGGAAATGCCTCTGGGAAAATTGAAAACCCACCCATCCAAATACCAGTTTTCAAAGAAAGGCAATGAATCCATATATACCGAATCTCTCAAATTTTGAGTCAAATTTAAGCAAAAACTACATTTTTTCTGTCCAAATTTGCACTATTTTGACAAAATGTTGAGAATAAATGTCAAAATTTGCGCCATTTGGCGTAAATTTTAGAAAATTTTGAAAAATGAACATATCAAAATACCATATTTTGCGAAGAAAAAGGACAGATCGAAATACCAGAGAGCCTGATTTTGCTACCCGAATTTGCGGCACATCACTATAACCCCTTTTGTACTATAGTACCCCCCCCCCAGGCCAATGAGGACTATCAAATACTGCCCTTAACCCTATATAGATACGGAGGTCTCCTTTCTTGTCACATGATCATTTTCAAGGATCGTATGCCTGTTGAAGACCATTGCATTAGACATAAGACAATTTATTTTTAGTCATAGTTATTTATAGTCACAAACATGCAATTTATTGACTGTTTTTTTTTCAAACCAGTCGAAAGAATGTAATGAATAAATGCAGATCACTTTGGCAATTATTAAATGATTAAAAGGTTTCACCCAAAAAAGCATGAGTAAATTTAGAAACTTGAAATAATGCTACTTGTAAATCTTTGAGCTTGAGGTTTAAAATAAATGAAGAATTTATTGCAAGGTACAGATGAAATTGTTTAAGTTGATTTGCTAGCCTTTGCATATTTGCACATGGGGATATTATGTAGAAAAACAGGAATTGTCAGATCCAGCAAAACTCCGTAACCTTGAGCGATTGTAAGACAAATCAGTTTACCCTTTTGCCTGCTTAAATACTTGATGAAGGGCGAGGTTTCCCATTTCAGATAATCCACAAAATTCAGATTTTCATGTCATTTGAAAGGTTATTATAAGCTTTTAAATGATAACTTGTTTGTAAAAATATTAGTTTGGGTTTTGAAGTAATGATGAATAATGATATTATCTTTATAATTTGCAAGTTTAATTTGTCTGTAGGCCTATCTCCAAATTTGCATGACCGACATCTTGTACCATTTAATGTAACATGTAACATAAGAGCAAATTCTTTGAGAAATTACCTATTTTTTAGTCTTAAAAGCAGCAAAAGGCAGGATTATAATGTTTATATTAAATCCAGTTAAAAAGATATTATAGTAGGCTTACATCCTATAATATAAACAACAAAATATTTGACAGCAGCATACTATAGAAAGGGTAACATTCAATCAAAGCAGTTCAAAATCCTACTGATTTTTGAAAATGCAGAAAACTCATTTATTTTTCTTTGCCTATAATTTTTTTTAAACATTTTTGTCAAATCTTTAGCAGTAGTGATGTTAATCCTTGGCGCCAGCTTGCTGTACAAATAAAAATGCTGTAGCTAAGACTGAAATCAATTACCATGAATTCTCAGATTTATAACTTGTTATACCTGACTGTTACAATCAAGTTTGTTACATGAGAGACTTATTGTATCGGCAGATTTTCAATTCTATTCACGATTGCAAAATTATTTACAGATCATGAAAGTGTCACCACTATGTGGTTTGTATTCTAAGAGGATCGGAGATGGGTATGATTTTAACATCTGCATTTCTCTTTTTTGAAACAATTTGGGCTACTATATTTAATATATTTTCAATGAAACAATTTTAATGCTTTTCAAATAACAAATGTTGATACATGTATATAATTTTTGTCTTCTGTTCAAATAACCGTTATTTTTCATATACTTTTAACATAACCTAATTTCTTATATTTGAGTCATGATTTTTGATTATCAACCAGATATTTTAACATGATAACAATGATGAGGATAATATTGACGATGCTGCTGATAATATGAATTAAGGACTATGGTAATGATAATACGGACTATGTGACGAAAACTATGACTATGACATACAGGGTGGTTCAAAAAACTCAAAACCCAAGTTCAAAGTCATTTTGTACTTAGCAATTGTACCTCTATCACCTTCAGTTGGCAATTGCATCATGTGGGATAGGTTTTAAACCATTCCTGCATTTTTGGTCAAGTTTTGAGCATTGGTTTTTAAGATACAGCCCATTATCAAAATATTGCTTCAAAGTGGCTTGTCCACGATTGCTTCTCTCTCCTTCTGACTTAAACCCTTAAATTGATTACACAACATTGATGTGTAATCAATTTAAGTACTCTAACCTGCACGTACTGCACTTCATGTTGTGTTACGGGCGTTCCCTGCTTGAATTGAAGGTTTTTTCAAGGCATTTTCCTAGCTGATCTTTCAATGTAATTTCGTCACTTTACAGCACCTAAGGACCTGAAATCTATCTGACAACGATTGAGTGACTAAGTCCAACCACTCTGTTGGAAAACATTTACCGAAGAAGACAGAACAAACAAAAACATACAAACTATCAAAATTACGTGAGCTGGAGTTCAGAGGCCTCTTGTATGAATCTGTAATCTGAACTGCAGCATTACGTTGCTGAAACTGGGGCTGCATTATCTGAAGCTATGGTCAGGTACATCATTCAATTAAAAATTGATGATGAATCAATTTCATCAGATAAACATGCGTAATTAAACCTGCAGTATAACATGTGTGGAACCAAATACGGTGCATATCAAGGGGAACAGATTGAAGACAAAAACAAAGAAAAGCTTTCGTGGACAAGCCAATTTGAAGGCCGGTTTACATAAAGAGCTGTATCTTAAGACCTAATGATGTAAATTGCATAAAATTTTCAGGGATTGTTTAAAAGGTATTAACAATGATTCCTGTGCAAATTCAAGTTGATTGAGGTACAATTACTCTCTGAAACGTGACCTTGAACTTGGGTTCTAAGATTTTTGAACCACCCTGTAGTTGGTACAATTATGACCAAGATGATGAAAGTGATGGAAAAATTCAGAATGATGATAATGTTGATGACGATGACGATGACGATGATGATGATGATGATGATGACGATGACGATGACGATGACGATGATGAGGAATTATTTTTACGAGCTCAATATTTGCTAAGGATGTAATGATGATGTTATTGTGATCATTGTATGTTTATTTGAGATACGTATTCAAATCTATCATTGACAGATGGCAGAGTCATGCATCAGAATTAGATGTGGTTGGTTACATTAGCCAAAGAGGAAAGTGATGTGTTGTCTCAAGTGGAAATTGTTTTGTGGTGAATTTGTCCTTTCTTTCATTTTTTTAAACATCCAATTCTATTTTACACCAGCAAATAACAGGTATCATGGTCAACAAAGTCTCAAAGGAAGTTTTTTAGGGCCCTCCAATATATTTCCAGGGGGAGCAGGGAGTTTTTGGGAAAATAATTCCCCCTGGATAGGCAGAAGAAAAAGAATCCACCCTGAACATGGAATAGGGAAAAAGGCAGTAATTTCTAGGGGAAAATTACTCCCGAACGGGGTGCGGAAAAAAAAATCAACCCCAAACCCAACTTCCTGCTCCCCTTATTTGCTTATTATGCAGTTTCAAATTCAAGATAAAATAATCCAGCTAAGCTAAAATATTATTAATAAACATGCAAAACTGTAAATTTTGTTAAAAAATAAAACACCATTTCTGATCTGCCAATTTTTGGGTTTGTGGGTTAATCCAGGACAACATAACACTTTTTAAAGGCCTAAATGATACTATATCTTGTTGAATTTCTATGGGATATTCTCCATTACAATTTACAGATTATAAATATGGATCACAAATGTATATAAGTTTTGATTTTATATTCTTCAATTTTTATTTTATTTATTTTCTTATGAGTGTGCAACTTACCGGTATTTTGTTTCAAAAAGACATGCTTACATCAGGTGTCAAGTTGGCCTTTTAAGTATGTCCTCAATATCATCATCTAATTCTATTGTTTTGTATATAATTTTAGATGTGTTAATTTGTATTAAAATAAATTTTGAATGGAGAAAAGTTTGAATTTAATTTAAATTTTAGAATGAAAACATTTATTGCTTAATATTCTTTCAATGAGATATTGTCAAATGCATGATAGGAGTATGTTCTTACTTCTTTTTTTTTTTTCAAATTTAGAACACTCAATTTCAACTCTCCTAAGACAATTAAGCATCTGAATTTGCCTTTGAATTCTATTTCGCATATGTAAGAAATTACAAATTCTTAATTCATCATTTGAAAAAAACACCATAATTTTGGAAACCGAAACTTTAACATATTGAAACAATTAATGGTAACAAAAAGTGCTAAAAGAAAGAAAAAGACAATGCTTAAAATACTGTGGCTCACCCGAAAGGGGGCACTGTGCAGATGATATCAATTTTGATTTTTATCATTTCATCTGTTACAGCGTTTTCTAAGCTTTAAAATTACAGTCAGACAACTTAATTGCTGAAATTGATCAAGGCGATTAAAATCTACAACGGAAAATATATGGGAAATTCTTATTATTTTCTTTATTTTTTGCCTCCTATTTTCACTAGTTAAAAGCGTTCTGTGGCTCACCCATTTAGGGGTGAGCCATCACATAAGTTATATCCTAACCCTTGTTGTCTCTTTTGGTTACATTCCCCTTTTAAAATTGAAAAAAAAAATTCTTTTAGCTTGACCGATTGCTTCATTAATGTCAGTTAAATCTGTTTAAAAAAAATCTTTATTCCTGCGGACCATTAAGTGTCTAAACAAAAATGGCAGAACAGTGTGGCATCTCTTATTTTCTAGGCATCCATGTCATCGTTGACTTGTGAGATCATTAGATCTAATACTACATGTAATTGATCTGTAGATGAATATGTCATGTATGTAATGTTATCGTAAATTCACAAAGATATGTGTCATCAAAGACAGCTAAGTGAATTATTTGGTTCCATGCTACAAATCTTCCCAAGACACTCAGGACATAAATGCTTTCAAGAAATCATGTACATTGTAAGTCACATTTGTTTCCTGATTATTGTTCTATATTATTTTTTATTTTGAATGTAAATGACACATATATTTTCAACTTTAATTTGTAAGCACCCTTAGCCCTCCGGGAATGGCATATTAACCTTAACTGTACTGACCACTTTTCCGTTTAAAAACTATGTCCCCGGAAATTTGCAAGTTAAAAATGGCGGGTTTTCACTTGTGTTCAAACCGGGGACCTCTTGCTCCTCAACCCAATTATCACCGAGCATGTGCTGCCAGGGCAGCAATTTCGTGATCATCACTAACTCTGATCATTTTTGGACTTAATCCCTTTTCCTAGATCTTTGTTGAATGTGATTGTAAGGAAAATTGCGATTCTGTGGATAAAAACATGCAACATATTTTAGACCTCACTTTGTAACAGATGCTTGTGTTGACATTGACCCTGCTGAGGACACAGTGTCCAATATTGTCAGCTGTATGTGCTATGAGTGGACACTATTGACAATGTACTTGGTGTATAATACTGTATAGGCTATAGCATTTGATGGACTTTGCTCTTTGTTAATTAATCACATCTATTTTAGTAGTTTTGGATAGCTGTACTGTTTTTAGTTGAGAAAAAAGGAGATTCAATACATTTCAAAATAAATTTTCTAAAAAAAAAATCAGGTTTCAAATGAACACACGTTGGATCCTTTTGGTATCCAAAAGTGGACATGGGTTTAGAGCCAGGGAATTATATTTTGGACATCATTTTTTTTTTGACAAATTTAAAAAAACAAATTTAATTGAATTTTCTAAATGCTGTCATTTATTTTCAATAATCCATGATATTGTATCAGGCCTTAATTTCTAGAAATGTGTGGAGAGCTATTAATCGCTCTCCTGGCATAGCCGAGGAGCTCAAATAGAGCTCCTTAAAATAACTCTCCCGGAAATGGCAAGGAGCTCTATTAATTTAAATGTGTATACATTAAATAAAAGGACAAATAATAAATACACATGTACAAGTTAAAAATAAAACACACACACTTGAATTTGATTAATTTCAATTACATCATACATGCCATAAGAAGGCCCATGGCTTGAAAAAAAGTCAATAATATATATTTTTTGTCATTTAAACAACACTTTTGTTAATTCTAATGTAAATTTATTTTATTGTATTGTGCTGTTATCGATACACTTTGTAAATGTCGTTATATCGCAAGCAAATTGTGCGACAATATGCAGTGATTTTATTGACTCGATCTTCATAATTCGTAGCACACATTGTCGGAATGAAAATCGCCATTACCGTATTTACACCAATTTACTTTTCCCCACTATCATCTCCTCTTATTCTTCCATCCATCCTTATTTTTTGTATACATTTTATTATTTTAAGTTTTGAAGAAATATTAATCACAATTTGACGGGCAGTTTGAAGCACTGTACTAAAAGCTTTCACAGCTTGTAAACAACAGCTGAGCAATGCACGTCGCCATTAAATAACTAGCAGATTACACGGTCATGACGGTGATCGCTTGACACGTAAATTGAACACGGTACATCGTTCGCATGTAGCACTGTTGAGGAGACGATTACATGGTCTTCCGACTACAGATGGCGCTCTAAACGTTTCCAAACGGTCATTTTTCAATCTATTTTTCTCTTAACATTTATATCGTTTGTGTGTCGATACCAAGGAATTCCTTGGTCGATACTCTTAATTCCTGGGTCTAATTCACAAGGAGCGCTGCATATCGCGCACGTAAAACCATGTTCAGGGGCGCTGTAGGAGCGCCGGCGCGATCGCGCTCCTCAGAAATGAAGGTCTGTTGTTTAGACATTTTTAAAACTTTTTACACACAAAAACACACACCCTAATAAGGATCGCTTCCATTTTATAATATGTTGGTTAAATACAGTATGTATACGTAGAAAGGTTGCGTTTACCAGCCCCATTTTAACACCCAACCACCTGGCACTGTGGTTAAACATGGACTGGGATAATTCAATAGGATCTATCGCAATTAAATTTATAAGCCATTCATCTGTTAATGTCAAAAGCAGCTTAAATAGGTTTTATTTGCCCTCATTGAGCTATAAAAATCAGCAGTATGGGCCATTAATTACTTAAGAATAAGCGTTTGTACTTTTATGTTGCAAGAATATAGTAGGGTACACATATAAATTAACAGATTTTTTTGTAAAGAAAATGAAAATGATGCTTTGAATTAGGCCACAAAAAAAAAGTTGTTTGGTTGTCCTCGACCGCTTGCCCCTATTTTTCAAAAACTGGAAAAAGTTTTTACTGTACAAAAGTATACCGCGCCTAATTTTCAGATTTCCAAGAAAAGTTTTTCTCTTTGGGAATTTTGATTTTTTGAAAATATTTTAGAAGTTATTGTTTTCATTTTAATACTGTTTTTAAACTTGTACAAAGAGATTTTTGATTTAATAGACTTATTTGCATCTTTGTAGAGGCCATAATTTGGTGCAACTTTGAATTACATTTGAAAAAAAATCTTTAAAAAAATCCGCCCGCCCATTCTTGCTCAAAAAAAGTTGTGGAGGACAACCAAACAATTTATTTTTTTTTGGCCTTACATGATACCTGCTGGAAATAAAATGAATTTAAAGATGTGTGTGAGCTGAGCTGATAAAATTGCCTAGTATCAAAAGGAAAATGTGTTATTTTTTGAGGGAAAAGGGAAAAAACATGCCAGCTCAAAAGGATGATAAGAATGAGAAATGAAAGGACATACAGAGACAATGTGTAACCATCCATCTCAAATGAGCCGTAAATGCTGCAAACTTTATTTTGCGCTACAGGTGAAAATACATATCAATGTCGTAAATTGCCGAAATTGATTTTTTGACAGATTCACAATGCTTGTGCTTACTTCAAAACACCAGTAAAGTTTCATTTTAAGAAAATGATCAGAAATATGAAATATATTTGTGTAGGCCTATATTGAGGACAATCAACAGAAAATATAGGGCTTACTAATCTTTGAACGCTTTTATCTCATTAATACATTTTTTACTCACTGACAACCTTTGACGGACCGTAACTTCACTTAAATGGAAATCAAGTGGAGTACATTGAGGTGTCATTTTAATCCTTATAACATGGCCTTAACAAATATTTTAAAAAGAGAAAATGACAGGAGGCTGCATTTACAGCAGATTTGGGATGGATGGTCTTTGATTTCACTAATATGGTCTAGGCTAACTTGAATGATTAATATATAAATGGTTGTAAAATGTCAGTAGCCACAGATGTAAGATGCCAATTTTGTTTGACCAGATTGGTCTTATACAGTCCATGCTTTTATCATTTTTAATTTTGAATAAGTTCTGCTGGTCATATAGACTAGTAAATCTAACCCATATGTAAGTAAACCTGGAACAAATTGCAACAGAAGGTTTTTTGGTTTGATATTGTTACAATAGCCCCACTAAACATTATATCCAAAATTTGACAAAATCTGTTAAAAGTGTTTTACAAGATACTCTTAGGCCATTATAATGAAAATGTAGTATTTTGGTGGGAATTTTGGCGGCCATTTTGGATTTATGCTAATTAGCCTACTTTCCGGTGTCGGATTTTGTCGAATTTTGGATATAATGTTCAGTGGGGCTATTGTAACAATATCAAACCAAAAAACCTTCTGTTGCAGTTTGTTCCAGGTTCACCATAAGTTTATTGGACTAATATGTCTAATGAAATGGGTGACAGGATCAAGGGAAATTACAATTTCGAGTGTTGACTACAACGTATGATTTTGGACATTAAAATGCTACATTTTGATCCCATCATCTTGATTAGTTGCTTCTAGAGACGAAACAATTTTTTGAATCTTAACCCTTTGAACCCCGACGAGCCGGTATACCGGCTCACGTGTACATGTACCGTATACCCGACGAGCCGGTGTACTGGCTTCAAGGTCACGTGTCAGAAACTAGATGTGTGTGTTAACAGGCATGGGTAGTTAAAATTTCCAATAGTCTTATTTATATCAGAAGACACCAATAAAACTTTGAACACATGGTTGACCGGCCATTCTACTCTTATTTACTCGACAGAGCTGAATCATTCCTCACATTTTCGTAAATTTGATCAAATTTTCAACAAATATGGCTTCGCCCATAGACTACAACGTAAATGTCGAATATGTTGGTCGACATAAATAGTATTTTTTTGTGAATGCTGGTTATTTGAAAATTCAATCTAGTGTAAAATGAATAGGTAAAGCAAAAAAAATCAAAATCAAAGTAAGTTTAGGCATTATATTGTGTTTTTTAACTTTCGCGGGTCAGCGGTACAGATGCACGTGGAATGGCCAGGGTTCAAAGGGTTAAAATCAATGAAAGATAAAAGAATTATTTATCTTTTGTTGGCATGTAAACTCAAATTCAAAAATTCCCTACATCCGACTTATTCACCTTGACTATGTCAGGTACATGTAATATCCTCAGGCTCACTATTAATATTATGTGTATTTTGATTTAATACTTGGAAGTTGATGACTAAATAGAATTATGTCGTTACTATATTTAGAACTGACTGGAAGAGTGTTTACCAACAACAAACAAAACAATCCCTTGATGTGTTCTGAAGTGTCGGTGCATGTGAATAGTTGAGGGTTGTAATTATAGCGGCTGTAATGCACGACATGCAATGGCTATATAATTTGTGCTCAAAATCACAAATCAGAAATGGGTTTTATGCTATAAAATTGTGCCTGTAGTTCTTAAAGGAGCTTGGTCCGATTTTTCAAATTTTAGTTTTCAATTTCATATGAAAGATGATTACTCAAGAGGTTTACATTTCAAATTTCAGCTGAATTGGTCAAACGGTTTTGATTTTATGGGCAATTTTGTATTTCAGAGCTTTATATACGTTACTGTATAGAACTAATTATGGTTACCATAATTAGACACATTTTCTTACATATCGCCAAAACGGAACATAACTAAGCCGTGGAATTTCACATGGATTATGAGAAAAATATGAGCTACATTTTGGTACCAAAATCTCAAAAAGTTTGAAAAAAAGTTGAGGCAATCGGACCATGCTCCTTTAAGTTCAGTAAATTTTACTTGTAAAAATAAATAAATAAATTTAAAAAAAATGCCCAGGTACCCAAAGATCCTCAGCATTCCCCGTATTACTATGTTGAGCTGTGTTTTTGTACAGGTTGCATGTTGATGGGGGATGAGGGTGGATGATAGGGTGGGGGATCAGGTTTTAAGGAAAAAACTTTAGGTTCTTAATATGGTATGCTGCAACATTTAGTCCTACTTGAAGAAATAGGAAAACAATTATGTTTTTAATCAGCAAAGTCTACTATGATATTGTCTATAGGACTATTTGGTAGAGCAAATAAACGTAGCTAATTTTAGTAAGAACCAATCATTGATAATCCCCTTGGTGAAAGATTCATGTTGCCAGTAATTTGCCATGATGCTGTCTGGGGACGGGGGTTCCACCCATATGTATTTGGAGGGCATACGTTCTGATCATAAAAATGTTATTTTCTGGAAACACATATTTTTATTTGAGTATGCACGAACATCAGTGTTCCTGCTAAGGCCCTATGTCGCAAAATTGGCGCAGAAGCTCAAAAAATTGGCACAAAACGTAAAAATTGGGTTTTGGTTATACACAACGTTCACTTATTTCAGTTTTATTCAGATGCTATTCAAAATTACTCTCATTTTTGATGTGGTTTTTCCGAAATTGGTAATGGCGAGATGTATTTTTTTCTTCAAGTTTATGTCACTTTGGCGCAAAGTCAAAATCCTTAGTGGAAACACTGACAAACATGCATAAATAATGAAACTGACTATCAATCTGAAAATCGCAAATGGGAGAAGCAGGTAGCACAGCAGTACTTCCCCCTCTTTGCACCAAACCTGTCTTGGTGCTGTATGTGCAATTGGTTGCCCGGGGACTGTCTTTTGAAAAATGCCAGGCGAGCTGCAAATCACTCTCCTCCAGATTTTTAGGTGAGCTGTGGGAGAGTGATTTGACATAACTTGCATGGAATTGTATCATTCATATACTGCCTTGCAATTGTTTATCCCGATGGTGGGTGATTGATAAATAGCTCTCCTCAGCTTCATTTAAGGAGAGTTGATGGCGAGTAATCACTCTCACTACACCTCAAAAGACAGTGCCTGGTTGCCAGTAAAAACTTGCTTCTGCAGGTTTTACTCTGGTTGCTTAGTTGCTTCCTCAGGTTTTTCTCCAGGTGCTCCAGTTTTCCTTCTGCATCTAAAACTGGCAAAAAATCTGACCATTTGATAAAGGACCCTCATAGATAGCAGTGCTACTGGACAGGGTCATAAGAAGGTATGTAAGCCAAGGGGGTCAAACACATTTACTGTCCCAAAATTCATGTTTCGTCCTGATGTATATCCCTTCAATTGTAATAAAAAATCAATATAAAACATTGATATTTGTGCTAAAATTGGCTTATTTTGACAACAATTAACGGGACAGTAAAAGTAGTAAAATATCGTCCCAATATTTTGATATTTGTCCCGCCAGCGTCCCACTTTTTCGA
>JXSR01S019898.1:0-11851 GCA_000969725.1 Ophiothrix spiculata | reverse complement strand
GCGCACAATCCTGTGGCAAGATATATGTGATGGCTCACCCCGAAAGGGGGGACTTTGCAGATGATATCAATTTTGATTTTATCGTTTCATCTGTTACGGCATTTTCTAAGCTTTAAAATGACATCTTACTTGTTGAAATTGATCAAGGCGCGGCGATCTAATTTTACAACAGAAAATCTGTTGGAAATTCTTATTATTTTCTTTATTTTTCGCTGACTATTTTCATCAGTTTCTCGAAAAGTGTTCTGTCGGAAAGTCCCCCTTTTCGGGATGAGTCATCACATATTTTCCTTTTGTAATTTTGTATTTTTATAATTCGAGAGAGACAGTTGTTATTTCTTTATTTTTAAAAACAATGAATAAAACAAATAATTTCTTATGAACTTGAGGGACATCATCATCATCGTTATGATGATGATGATGATGATCAACATCATCATCGTCGTCGTCGTCGTCTTCCTCGTCCTCGTTCGTCGTAGTCAAACATACTAACATTATACAATGATATTAATGTTAATAATAAAATTCCGACTTATTTTTTAATTTCATTGGGTTGAAACAACCCCATCCTCTACACCAAATTTTGGCGTCCTTGCCTACCTACCTTAGGTAGAAGATATCGTTTGCATCCCATCATGCATTGCTTTCTATGGGACATTTTGTACAGGAAGTCATGTGAGTATAGTTAGTGATGAAACATACCCAAAATGCAACATTACAATAATTAACTTTGGTTTATGGACATTTCATCATGAGAACAACCATCTTTAGCAAACTGTTCGAAGAAATAAGTATAAAAACCGTTCGGAATAATTGACATGTCGGAATATCGGGCTGTTCCCTGCAGGGTATGGGTTGAATTTCAAATTATATTTCTCTACAAAAGAGAGAAAGTAATACATGTACCATTATACTTTAAATGGCAATTTTAATATCATGGACTGTATACATGTAACTGCATATTTTTTGCATTTTTAGAATAAAGGAAAGGAAATTGGCGTCAAAACTGTTTTTGATTGTAGAATTTGAAATGCCACGATAACTTGATGCAATTATGGATTATGAAATGTGATAGGATTCAGCTTGGATTTCAAGGAGCATAATAATACCGCCAGTAGAAATGGTAACAATGTTGAAATGAATCACTTTAATAATATTGTTCACGGTGTAATGCAAATCAGAAAATGCATGATTAAAGTACTTTGAAGTAATCACTAATAACTGATTGATGTTACTATGGTTACCGTACTTTATACGGACTTGATTGGTCATATGAAATATTGAAGTTGTTTTATAGATCTTGCTGGATCTAAGAAGTTATTTGTACCTAAAATAAGAATAAATTTAAATCGATTACCATGATAACCTGGTATTTTTATACACGCCTTTTCTTTTTAAATGATAATGAATTCAAGATATGCGATGTGCCCTTTGAAAACCTGACTTACTTTATTTTCAGCCGATGGCAACAGTATGTGGGACGATACCATTATGTACATTTTGTCAAATCCTTTTAACGTCATATGATGTCAACGACATTTGACATTTCAAAGCCAAGCAAATCCAATGATTACAAAGACAACACTTAAAATTGTAACAAAGTACTCAACTCATACTTTAAAAATTGAAGTGCCTTTAAGAAATGTGACCCTTTTTTTAAAACCATGCTACCGATGCTAACATTACATGACATGATGTTGGCATATATGTCTAATCGTTTCAACTTCAAGTGTCGTCAATGACATTTGACATATCAGAAGAAGCTGATGGCCTGGTCCCAGTATGGTTCCCGATGCATTCCAGACACTTATATTTAGACGTTGGTAACACCGACGTGTGACATTTCAGTGGTTAAGGAAGGCTACCATAAGTTATATTTAATACATAACGATAAATGTTCAATTTCAATTACCATCATTATTTGGTTGTTGGTAGGTTGTATAGTCTACACTAGAGGTGACATAGCAATGCGCTTCACTGGGTTAGTAATATTGCTATGTAGGCTAATCATTTCAATGAAAATTAAAGCCATAAGTCAAACAAATTGCAAAAGTAATGATATTTACAGGATAATATTAGACAAACATATACAATAACATATCAAAAATCTAGAAAAATCTACTTGGTTGAACAGCGATTAACTTTCAAAAAACAAAATGGCTGCCAAAACAGGGGGTAAAATTTCAGAATTGGTTAAATCATGTTAAAAACAATTTTATTTTGTTCCACTCATCACGAAGAATCAGTAAAAGTACACTTTTACCCATTTCCCTAGTATGGTTAATAAGTTATACCCAAAAGCGTGAAATGTCATATCAGGGGTCATGTGATATACCATATGTGAAACAAAAATTTCAAAATTGTCGGATTCTTTCAAAATGGTCTCAAATTCTTTTTAAACTATCCACATAAAGTAATATTTAGTAAAGACGAACTGACATTAAGTTATTGTCAACACGACTGCATTTAGCTCGTGTTATTCACGCCATGGGACATGCGAATAGCGTGAAACGGACAGCGAATTCAAAAGGAACGTCATGGTTTCGAAATCTGACTTACTTTTTTAGGCGACATACCATTGAGTGACCTACCAGTAAATGAAACCAACATTCCGGCCTCTCAGCCCCATCCTCAACAGAGCTAAACAGGACTGTGGAAACAGAGTGAAAATAAGTGAGATTGGAATATTCTTAACTGAGAAAATCAAAGTGTGCATAAAAACTAAAGAAAGATAAATACGAGCTAGGCTTGAAGCAATAATTTCCAAATGCCAAGCACTGTCTTATCCTATCCACGATAGCAATTATAAACAGGGCCCAAATTCATGAAACCCTGCTAACTCTAGTTGCCTGCTGACTCTTTGTCTACATGTCAAAATTTGGCTCCTAGGGCGTGTGTCGATATATACACTGCTAGTTTATTGCTTATAGCAATTATGTATTTTAGTTCCCAAAAGTAAAATGTATCTATAAATGCCAAGCATTGTCTTATCTACAATAGCAATAATACATTACTATGAATTTGGGCCCTGCAGGTTTATAATATATATTTATATATAGCAAAAGTGTATTATTATAGGTCCCGACAGTAATATTAATCTATAAATGCCAAGCACTGTCTCTTCTACGATAGTAATCATAAACCTGGCTCCTGTGTCGGTATAATCAGCACTAGTTTAATGGCTAATAGCAATAATGTAATTTCTAATAGGTAAATTAATTGGCAAATACCAAGCGGGGACGATAGCATCAGTAGATGATAATAATCATAATTCTTCTTAGACTTAGATGAAAGTGTGTCGGTTTATATTAGTAACGTGTCTACAAAGACAACACACACACACACAAAAACCTAATCGTTTATGCTTATCATAGTTTCTTTTCTTTTCTCAGACCATTTCAGAAGGAAAATTGTGTTATCTCTATGTCATCATAATCCACCATAAACGTCCCCCATTCCTTCCGAGTTGCCAGACGTTGTTGAGTCTGCCATTCGTGCACTCTTAAAAGCCAGTTGGGTGTTTTGAATTAGTTGTCATTGAAAGACGCAATCACTTTTATTTATAAATTATATATAATAATGTACGTCTAGCATGTTTAGATGAAAAACAAAAACCACTACGCCAGTTTGGATAAAAAAAAAATGAATAAATTTCACTGTTGAAGTGCTGGCATACCATAAACTTCCAATAAGACGTCATAGGGAGGGTTCCTACACTCTAAAAGTTTTTAAAATGAAAAATGAATAGCCACTCTTTCTTGGAGAGAAATCGAACGGGGTTTCACTTGAAAAGAGTGAAATTTCAATCTGTCAGAGTTATACTTTAGTGAAACAAAATTCACTCCAAGAAAGATTGACCGTTCACTCTTTTCATTTTAGAGTGTATCCTAATCTGCTATAGCCTACTATGAGGAAAAGTATTTTTATTTGTGAAAAAGTAGAATTATCTTACAGTGGAGTAAACAAATCAAGACCAGAAGTTACCTTTTGATTTTATTTAATACAGGTGTATTAATACATTTTGTTCTGAGTTCTCGAGTTAATTGATTCTCTTGACTTTGTAGTAGTTTTAGCTCACTGTTATTGTAGCTACATGTATATCTTGTATTCTATTGTAATTGTTATAATGACATTGTACACATATGAAAATGATGTTATTGTGTGGATTGTACAATCGGACCAGATTGAACCGAGTAAGAGGAGGGTGTGAGGGTGTGGGTGGGTGTGGGGGTGAGTGGGTGTGGGGGTGAGTGGTTGTGGGTGAGGGGTGTGTGAAGTGATTTGTAGTACAATCTTAGTTGTTAAATTGTTTTTATACATGTTAGTTTAAGTTTTTTTATAAGAACACACCGTCAATAAAGGCGTGTGCCGCTGTTGTAAAAGTGTATGTTCTAATAAATACACTAAACTAAACTATGGTTCAGAAAATGTATGAATAAAGTACTTAAAAGTATTCAGTAAAAGTTACCGTACTTTTTGCCGGCTCGATTGGACATATGAAATATTGCTGTTGTTTGATAGATATAATAAATGTTGGATCTTAAAAGTTGTTTGTACCAAAGTCTGTTGTCTCTTACATAGAAGATAAGTTTAAGTCGATCATGTGCTTCGGTATTTTCTATATACCATTTTAAATGCCTATAATGAGTTCAAGATCTGTGCAAATCTCACACTTTAAACTCTAAGATGATGTGCCCTTTGGAAACCTGACATACTTTATTTAGACGTCGGTAACATACGGTAATCTAACATGCTGTTGGTATCTGTCTAGTCTGATCCATCCATGTCATGTGATAATGACATTTGACATTTCAATAGCAAATACCAACACCTCAGTGATCATAAATATACACAATATTGCTAGGCAATGATCAACTCAGCTTAAGAAAATGATGTTCCCTTTGGAAACCTGAAGGCTACCTGAAATACTTTATTTTCAACCGTCATCTGGTACTATCAACGCAATGTGATATCAACGACATTTGACATTTCAGAAGCAAACCCAAATGATTTCAAAGATAGAGGCTCTATATTGATACAAATTACGCTACTCATACTTACAGCCAAAGAAAAAGGTGATGTCCCCTTTGTAAACCTGACTTACTTTATTTTCAGCCGTTGGCAACAGTATGTGGCATGATATACCGGTATGTCTAATTCTATTAACGTCATATGATGTCATCGATATTTGACATTTCAAAGCCAATCAAATAAAATGATTACCAAGACAACACTTAATCTTAAAATTAAGTAATCAAACCACTTAAAACCAAAAGATCAAAATACATGTACGTGCCCTTAAGAAACTTGACATGTTAAACGAAGCTAACATTACATGACGTAATGTTGGCATATGTGTCTAATCCTTTCAACTTCAAGGGTTCGTCAATGACATTTGACATATCAGAAGCAATTGATGGCCTGGTCCCAGCATGGCTCCCGATGCTTTGTTGTTGCTTTTCAGATACTTATATTTAGACGCTGGTAACATTGACATATGGCATTTCACTGGTTTAGGCTACCATAAGTTATGATTAATGCATGATAAATGTTCAATTACCGATCATTAACTGATTGTATAGTAGTTATAGTCTACACTAAAGGGGACTTCGTGATGCGTTTCGCTGGTCTAGTAACCAGGCCTGCTAGTAACATTGCTATGGAAGACGAACTGACCTTAACACCCTAGTCACATAAGCTGCAAGAAGCCGCAACGCCGATATGACATCGGTATGACACCGGCCCGGAACACCGGTGAATGCTTGCGATACCCAGTCGGACACCGGTCGGACGCCAGTGGTTATGGGACCATAACTGAAGACATCGTATACAAGCCGCAGTTCTTGCGGCATGCTTCCGGTGTCTCTACGGCTTAAGGACACCGGCCGGTGCAATCGGCGTCTGCTGAATTGACGCCGTAAACACATTGTAACCTCGCCGCAAGGTTATGTGACCAGGGTATCCGTTATTGTCAACACAACTGCATTGAGCGCGTGTAATTCAAATTCATACCATGAGCCATCTGACTTACTTTGTATTTAGACGACATCGACCGACCTGCCGGTATAATGAAATCAACATTACGGCCTGTCAATGTCCCATCCTCAGGCCAGGACTGTGGAAACAGAGTGAAAACAAGTGAGACTGGGATATTCTTAAGAAAATCAAAGTACGTATAGAAACTAAACAATGAATACAAGCTAGACGTGAAGCAATAAATTCTAATGCCAAGCACGGTCTTATCCACGATAGCAATTATAAACCTGCCTCCTAGGGCTTGTGTCGGTATTACACACTGCTAGTTTAATGCTTATAGCATTAATGTATTTTAGGTCCCGAAAGTAAAACTAATTCTATAAATGCCAAGCACTGTCTTATCTACTATAGGAATAATACATGGTGTCCCAATGAACATTGTGCATGAGAATAGAGCTGATTTTCTCATAAGTTTGTCTGACTATCTTCTTAAAACACATATGACTTTAATGTTCATGCCTGTGTCTATCATTATTGAAAATTTCAAGCTAATCCATCGATGTGAACAAGAGATATGATTGATTTGTCAGCTTGTATCATTTTCCTTCTGCACAATGGGAAATTCTGTAGTTAAGAATATTATCAAAGAACTTAGAAAGGCTTCATACAAACCTTTGACGCTTGAGTAATTAACATCGAAAACAGTCACCAGGTACCTTACTTATATTCTTCAAAAATTCACCAAAAACAAATTAAACAGAAAGTTGTCTTAATTCACATCACACGCAACGACTCTAGATTCATTATTTGGATTGGATAAAGATAGAAAACTGCTTAAAATTACACAAACCCTAAGAGGTCTTTTCCAAAGATATCTTTGAATAAAGATGGTTGCCCACATTGCTTCCCAACATTATGAAATATTTTATGTGCTAATAAATCGTATAAATTGATAACATGATATTCTGCGTTTTGGTATAGCCAATATTGTTTTCAATATTGGCTATACCAAAACGCAGAATATCATGTTATGGTATAGCCAATATTGTTTTCAATCTATTTGACAGCAAAAGTTATGAATGTGTATCTTTTCGTCACATGTCCAATTATTTAACTTAGTCCTTTCTGGTCATAGCGACCTGTATGTCCTTCAATCTGTTTTCTATTATGGTTGATACGCCTTCTTCCCTGCTTTCCATGTCTCTTAAACGACACAACATTCCACTTCGTTGTCATAATGTTCGTACTTCACTTCTTCGTCATACGGTTCATACTTCATTGTCAATTAATCAAGCGTCAATGATATATAGCTCCTTTCAACATCTTTGTTTAATGCTTCACCATAGGGATTCCCTTTGTGCAGAAGGAAAATGATACCATGCTGATAAAATTAACGATATATTCTCTGGTTTGCATCGATGGACTTTCTTGAAATTTTCAACAATGATGAACAAAAGCATGGTCTTTAAAGTGATAAAAGTTTTAAGAAGCTAGTTTGAAGAACTTCTGAGAAAATCAGCTCTATTCCCATGCACAATGTTTATTGGGACACCCTGTACATTGCTAGTTTAATGCTTATATTATATACCAATAATGTATTATAGGTTCCAACAATAATATTAATCTTTAAATGCCAAGCACTGTTTTTTTTTATCTACGAGAACAATTGTGATGGCTCACCCCGAAAGGGGGGACTTTGAAGATGATATCAATTTTGATTTTTTCATTTCATCTGTTGCAGCATTTTTCAAGCTTTAAAATGACACCTTACTTGTTGAAATTGATCAAGGCGATCAAATTTTACAACAGAAAATCTGCTGGAAATTCTTATTATTTTCTTTATTTTTTGCTGCCTATTTTCACCTGTATCATTAAAAGTTTTCTGTCGCAAAGGGGTGAGTCTTCACAATTATAAACTCTATAAAATAGTAATAATGTAAGTCCTAATGGTTAAACATATTGAAAATACCAAGCAGTGACGATAGAATTGTTAGATGATAACAATCATAATTCTTTAGGAGAAAGTGTGTCGCTTTATATCAATGGTGTATTGATTAAAATATATTAAAAAAATGAACCTAATCGCTTATGTTTTTAGTTTCTTTTCTTTTTCAGACCATCTCAGAATTCAGAAGGAAACTGCTGTCATCATTATTCATCTTAAACGTCCCCCATTTCTTCCGAGTTGCCCGACGAATTGTTGTGTCTGCCATTCGAGTACTCTTGAGAGCCATTTGAGCGTTTTGAATTAAGTTTCCATTGAAAGACGTAATCACTTTATAAATGGTAATAATGTACGTCTAGCATGTTTAGATGTATATAATACAAAACCACCACGACCACGACAATTTGGAACAAGCAATTTTATTTGAAATTGCACTGTTGAATATAATATACACTCTTAAAAAGAAAGGATCAAATTGATCCGATAAAGTATCAAATATGAGCTTACCCTTTTCCGGCTTAATTTTGATCCAAATTCTCCTCAAATTTGATCCTTTTTGGATCAAACACACTCTTTTTTGATCCGAAAAGGATCAAATTTGAGGAGAATTTGTATCAAAATTGATCCGGAAAAGGGTAAGCTCATATTTAATACTTTATCGGATCAATTTGATCCTTTCTTTTTAAGAGTGTAATATATAATACTGATGGATAGCATTTCAAGCATGCCTGTCGCAAATTCCCTGCAGCAAGATACATTTGTATTTTTTCGAGAAAGACTTTTTAAGGAATCGCAGTTGTTATTTCTTTAATCAGTCTGGACAATGAACCTGATCTGGTTCGCGAACCAGATCTGGTTCAGTCGAACCATATCTGAATCGGAATTTGGTGTTTTTCGGGGGTTTTATTTATTAAAGGTTTGGGTAAACTTTTCTTGCCGTTTTCGTAACCTTTAAGTTTTGCCTAAAAATCTGTTGTGAGTGTTTAAATATCTGCTGTGAGGTTATGTGTTAATTAAGACAATAGAATTAATTAGATTACGTAATCATTTAAATATGTAATTTTTTTTAAACTTTTTAAATCTAAAATATAACATTGTTCTCTAAAAACAAGTATATGTTGACAAAATAGCAAAAAATACTATCTATATACTAGTAATAGTCAAAATTAGGTTTAAAATTTGAATCTAAATGTATATGTGTAATGAATTGTGGGATTTTTTGTTCCAAATGTGGTTCAACCGAACCAGATCTGGTTCGCGAAACAGATCTGGTTCATTGCCCGGACTGTTAATTTTTAGGGACAAAAATGAATGAAATGAATCATCATTATCGTCGTCGTCGTTGTCCTCGTCCTAGGTTTAATAAATTATCACGGTATAAATTCTACGCGTCGTTGAATTGTAATTAGAACGAGTAACGTTTTGTATAGTGTGAACAGGAAATTAAATTAGAACTATTTCACAAGGGAGGTATCAGAACCGTATTTCTTACATTTCACAAGGGGTCTGGAGATATCATGCAACGTCTTTTTATGTCATTGTTGCTTGGTAACGGCACTACTCAAAGCAATTACAAATTAACTTTGACATTTACCATGTTTGTATCTCTAATTTATATCAAATCCAAATGTATAATTGACTTTAAATAAGAAGTAATCAAAGGAGCATTTTATCACCATATCTAAAATCATTCTTGTGTCTCAAAATGCAATTGTTCGCTAATGAACATAACGAAACTTTTATTAAGGAGGATACTTTAATATGAAAAAGCGAATATTAGAGATTTTTGAGCGCTCATAATAAATACGCTGCTAAAAAGCGTCATATTTTGGTCCAGAAACGGCTAACGCCCATTGTTCACCGGACGTTGTGAAGAAAAAAATCCAAATTAGCGAAGTCTGTAGGAGAATGATCTTCGAAAGTCTTAACCCTAATTTTACGAATTAAGGGGGGGGGGGGGTTGACGCTAAGAATTCCTCAGAGGGTCAGACGCAGCGCTAAATTACTCACCGTACCTTTAAGTTCATCCTTTGCGATTTATTTTAGCGAACAAAATTCAACCCTTCCTCCTTCGGGGGGAAGGGGGGTCATTTTTATGGCAGATATTAATTTTAAACTTGATATTTAGGTAAAACTAGTAATTTTCTACTACACTCTTAAAATGAAAAGAGTGAACAGTCACTCTTTCTTAGAGTGATTTTGTTTTCACTCCAAAAGAGTGACATTTCACTCTTTTCGAGTGAAATCGAACGGGGTTTCACTCTTAAAGAGTGAAATGTCACTCTTATAGAGTTATAATTCACTCTTTGAGGGAGTGAAAATTGCCACTCTTTTAATGATTGGTCACTGACACCGCTCTTTTGAAAATCACTCTAAGAAAGAATGACGCTCACTCTTTTCTTTTTAAGAGTGTACATGTATATTTAGCAAAAATCGCATGAAAATTGGAAATTACTACGATTTTTTTTTAAATTTGCCTATATTTTTCATGCAAATGCCAATTTTTTGAATTCAATTCAAGAACCAAATTCTTGCAATGCTTTTCCGCTGTTTCGTTGATGCATTCACCGCGAAAGCACCAGGAACCATAATTAGCCCAAGAACCACCAGACAGTGCAGAGTCATTGTCTTTATAACAGGGCTATTAGTGAAACTCATCATCTCATCATTTTAGGATTGTTTCTCCAAGCATCTATAAAATGTCAAGTTTGATAGCTGCGAGTAATGTTATGGAGAAATTTAAAGACCATAGTCTAGACACATGATAAAGGTTTTGATCCGACAAGTTTTAATTAGAAGAACAACCATTTGGAGCAAACTGTTCGAAGAACAAGTTACTATAAAAACCAACCGTTCGAAATAAATTACATGTCGGAATATCGGGCTGTTCCCTGCAGGGTATGGGTTGAATTTCAAATTAATTTTCTCTACAAAAGAGAGTGTAATACCATCATACTTCAAATGGTAATTTTAATATCAGGGACGGTCTACATGTAACTGCATACTTTTCCATTTTTAGAATAAAAGGAAAGGAAATTGGTGTCATATATGATTTTGATTGTAGAATTTGAAATGCCACGATAACTTGATGAAATTATGGATTATGAAATGTGATACAATTCAGCTTGGATTTCAAGGAGCATAATAGTAACAATGACGAAATGAATCACTCTAATAATATTGTTTACGGTTTAATGAAAATCAGAAAATGATTAAAGTACCTTGAAGTAATCACTAATAACTGATTGATGTTACTATGGTTACCGTACTTTATACGAACTTGATTGGTCATATGAAATTTTGAAGTTGTTTGATAGATCTTGCTGGATCTAAGAAGTTATTTGTACCAAAGTTTGCTGTATCTAAAAAAAGAATAAATTTAAATCGATTACCATGATTACCTGGTATTTCTATACACGTCTTTTCTTTTTAAATGATAATGAATTCAAGATATGTGATGTGCCCTTTGAAAACCTGACTTACTTTATTTTCAGCCGATGGCAACAGTATGTGGGACGATACCGTTATGTACAATTTGTTTAAGCCTATTAACGTCATATGATGTCAACGACATTTGACATTTCAAAGCCAAGCAAATCCAATGATTACAAAGACAACACTTAAAACTGTAACAAAGTAAGCAACTCATACCTAAAAATGAAGTGCCTTTAAGAAATGTGACCCCATTCGAGAAACAATGCTAACATTACATGACATGATGTTGGCATACATGTTAATCCTTTCAACTTCAAGTGTCGTCAATGACATTTGAGAAGAAATTGATGGCCTGGTCCCGGTATGGCCCCGATGCATTTCAGATACTGTTACGACCAAAAACAAGGATCAAGGTCAGAATTAACCTTTCGGGTTCGTGCTAAAAGCAAAGCAAGAATAAATACACTGTAATTCAGGATTTTAGCAAATAAACAA
>JXSR01S019897.1:22266-34219 GCA_000969725.1 Ophiothrix spiculata | reverse complement strand
AATAAAAACGTGGGTCTTCCGGGTTTAAGGATTTGTAAATGGGGGTAATTGAGGCCCGGAATTGAGGTAACAACTTTAGACTCAAACTGAAAATAGTCCGTTTCTAAAGAAAACAGTCCGATTGCATCAAAGTTTTTTTTTTCTCAAACTTTTGAAGATTTTGGTATCACAATATTAGCCATGTAAAATTTTACTTCTGAAACATACATGGAGTTTAGGAGATATAAGTGAAAATGTGTATGGTAACCATAAAATTATTTATATACACAGTATAAGCAGCGATTAAATACAAACTTGCTCAAAAAATCAAAACAACTTTGCCGATTAAACTGAAATTCAAATTTGAAACTTCTTTAATGGTAATCTTTCATATGGCAGTAAAAACCAAAATTTGTAAAATCGGACTATGTACGAATTTACAAAATTAGCGATAGAAAAATTGGAATATCAGATTTAAATTCCCTTAATTAATTTAAAGACATGAAATTAGAGGAGAAAGATTGGCAGACGTGAATAAGTAAACGGGAGGGTCATTGAGAATCTGCCCATAAAAAAGGGGATTCACCGGGTAATTGAATTTAGCCAAAATAACTTAAAATGGGGTAATTGGGTTCAAGTCGTTTTAAAAAGGGGGCGGGCGGGGGTTTATCTCGAGGCACATATGTGCCTCGGGATAGCCATAACGGAAGCGCCTCCTGCATGCACCCAATAGCCAAAACATCCTGTTCCAGATCTTGCCAGCTACAGCGATGACTTTAGGTCACGCCTTCTCAAATAGCGGCCCGCGGGCCAAATCCGGCCCCCGCGAACTACTTTTATTTGGCCCTTTGATCGCCTCTGGAATACAGAAGTGTAGAGGAAAAGCATTGCAAAGGGTCTTAATTTGGCCCTGCAAGATGTTTTTTTGAACGGGCATTTGTCCTTAATGGCCCGCCAACAAATTTAATTGAGAGCCCCTGCTTTAGGTGATAGCCGTAAACACGATCGTCATGGTCATTGCGATGTGACGTTGACTTTGGCGATTTAATATGATTAGGCCTATCAACTGGTGATGACAATGATTACGACACTTGGTGATTATGACATGCACGCAACATGTTGATTTCAGAAAGAAATCTCGATTCTGAACCTCGCTAAATCTCAGTTTGGAAAATCACGTAAATGCGCTTGTGTAGTGAAAATAGACCAACGTTGGACATGTCATCTACAAGTTCACTAATGCCAGCGAGCGCAGTTTTTTAGAAGACCTTGTTATATTTTAGATTGAAGTAATGTTCTTGCAATACTGGTAATTTTGTCAAAACAAAACAAAATAATAATTCTTTATTGTTTTCTTTACATTTTCCAAATATATTCATGTTATTCATGGAAATTGCATCGCATATCCGCTTCTTTGTTTTAGAATAATGACAACATATAAAATTCAATCAAATGTAATAAAGAATTCCATTCTAAGGATAATATTTCAGCGAGATATCTATCGCTGTAGCTTCAAGGGCTACTGAAAGTTTTTATTGCTCAAAAAATGAATAATTTTAGTGGGAGAGGACAAGTAAGTTTCGTCAAATATTCTAAAAACTTGTCGAATTATCCCGGGGGCCACTCAAGTATAATGTTGCAGGCATAGCGTGATCACATGTTTTCAAAACTCCCCCTATAAAGGGTGATTGTTTCTGAAGCCGAACTTAAACCTTTTTCCCCCATTCACAACCTAAATCGAGAATGTACCGTTATCATTTTAACACTAGGGTTTGAAAAAGTACCCTATTTTTTGAAAATGAGCTAAAATGGCTGTTTTTGATACCCTAAACGGTGTCACCTGATACATCCTTCTGTCCTAAAAAAACAACCCTAATTGACCTTTTTCTTGGTCACGCTATGCCTGCAGCATTATATTAGAGTGGCCCCCGGGCGAATTATATTGTGCCATATTTTGCTGCAGGAGAACATCTTATGTATGTACTTTATTGCACTGATCCTGAAACCTATTCAACTATTGTAGTTTGGTCCCCAATCATATGTATCACCATGATCGTCTAGATCATGTCGTAAATATTATCCTTTCTCTCCATATCTCAATTACTACGTGTACCTTTTAAAAGGTTTTTAAGTATTTACTCTTTATCCGCATTTTATCCGGGGGAGGGGGTTAGTTTTTACATGATTTTAGGTAATATGAAAAGTAATTTGCAGGTAAGGTTTATCATTATTTTCCACCTTAAATCCTTGATCGTGTCAGAAATACCCTGGGCCGCGCGAAACCCTAGAATGAGTATATAGTTTAGATTATGATGTCAAAATACGCTCAGGAGAGTCTATAGATGTTTTCTTTGCATGGATGTGTGCATACATATTTACATTTGTCACCAGTAATATGTTTCAAACGGTGCCCCTTATTCTGGTTTATTCGACTTTTAAGTCGCATAAACCAGAATAAAAAATACTTTGTAACTGGAGATGCAGACAAAATAGGCAATGGTTTCTAAATTTTGAAAATGAATCAAAAATACTAATCAAGAATGACAAGCTAAAAAAAAGCATTTTTTGAAAACATATTTTTCTTTTGGAATTTCAGCCTCTAATACGAAGTGAAGGTGAAGCATATCGACATGAATCGCAGAAATTTGTTTTCTACTATTCTTACACATGTACTTAGTTTCTCTTGTATTTAATTGTTTTAACAGGCTATTTTTAACTCTTTTGCCGATAAATAATTTCACCCAAATTTCAAATTTTGCATATTACCTTATTGGGACATGATCTAAAACGTTATGTATTTTTTTGAAATTAGGTTCTCCGTTGCGAGATTCTTTACTCGCAAATCGTGTCTTGGATCAATATTTGAATTTTGTTGGCGAATAAGAAAACGGTGTTTATATTGCTGAAGAAAATAAGCTATTCATATTTACATTGTAGCACTGTTTTAATAGTAATTTTTTTGTTATTGAACATGTTCCAGAAAGACATTATAGATATCGAAAAGGTATTTTCAATTGATTTCACCACCTCCAACATCAACAGCATGATCGCCGCCGCCCTAATATTTCTCAAACTCCCCCATGCCATTATCAGACTCTGATATTACAGTCACTGAAACTGAACTTCTGGATGAACTTCGTTCATCATTTAACAGACGACACCCAAAACAAAAAAAACAGAATATCAAACCTACGCACCTACCTCGGAACAGCTATGCGTAAATCAGCAAAGTCTCCTCGGACAGATATCGTTAAACACATCAGTATAATCATGTTATAAATACCCGCAAAACAATCAATCAACTAGTCGCCAAATCTAATTTAAATCTATGGACACAACCAGTTTGATACGCGACACACGTCAAACCAAAGCAGATATCAATTCGCGAATATCTTATGACTTTGACACAAAGAACTTCCACAAATAAGAGATCCTTGTCACTTCTGCGGACTATACAAATTACAGTAACAAATAATGTTAATTTTCCGGTCCTGTTACGTGCAGAACATGCAATGGAATTGGTCATAAGCACCGTTTTAAAATGGCGGCCAAAACAAATTTGTGATGTTTGGTCATAAATGTCCTTTCAAATATTCAACAACTCACTTCCCAATGAGATTTTTCAATGAAATATGGCTCTTTTTGCAGAATGTAAGTACAGATACATTCCTTTCATTTTCTTCTTCTTCTTCTTCTTCTTCTTCTTCTTCCAAACGTTAATAATGGTTCATGATGTTACTATAGTATTCACTTTTTGTTTATTTTTAATATAATTAAACTATCAATATTCCTGACAATTTTTTTTCATTACAATCTTAAAGTAAGATTTTACCAACGTTAAATCTTAAATAACGCCAATGGCTTATTTAGCTTGCATCTTTGTAACAAATTATAGCTTCAGATTCTACACTAGTTTTCACTTTTTTGTTCAATTCTGATAATTTTAAAGCATCGATATTACTAACACTTACTCAATCACATATCGTAGAATGCGAGATATGAATTCATGAATAGCATGTTTTTATTGATACAAGGTCCTTATATAATCCAATTCAATAAAATACGCTGGTGGAGGAGGAGAAAGGGGGAAGGGGGTAAATAAAAGTTTATGTGCATAAAGTCGCTTCGTGTTTAGGTAAAATTTCACGGCCAATAATTCAAAAAACACTTCCCAATTGATTTTTGTTTCGTTCTTATATATATGCAAATGTAGGTGCAAAATACTTTACTGAAATAAAAAAAATTGAAAGAAAAGATGTTCGGTTACAGTTTTTATGGGAATTTCGGTTGAATTTTTTGCCACAAGGTGAAGCGTATCGTAAAGTTAGACAATAACATGGAAGATGATGAAAAAATACTTCGCTTTTATGCGCTGACACGCAAAAACCAAATATTATAAATTCGTCTTCGTCTTTTTCCTTTTCTTCTTCTTCATCTTCTTCTTCTCCTATTTTTCTTTTTCATTCTCTATTATTTCTTCTTCAACATCATCATCATCATCTTCTTCTGCTTCTTTTGTTTTTCTTTTGTTTTCTTCTTCTTCTTCTTCTTCTTCTTCTTCTTCTTCATCTTCTTCTTTGCTTTGATACTGAAAGTTTTTTGTTTTGTTTTGTGTTGTTTTGCTATTAAAGTTATGAAATGTATTTACCATTTAATACATTATCAACTAGCCATTTATCTTTAATATCCTAATCATAGCTAAAGCTTGCGTATTTCAATGTTACTGGAATCAGGCAAAATACTTAAGTAGCTTTATCCAGTCTTCTGTTTTACCGTGTGCACCAAAAAGGACAATGAACATGAACCGTCATATTATGTTGAGTTGCTCTTCAGACAATTATACATATACATGAACAAATCAATCAATCAATCAATCAATCAGTAAAAAATAAATAAACACTAATTAAATATATAAATAAACACACGAGGAACAGCTTGAAATGGGCATTTTAATTCACTAAACTTCCTAAATGTAGCGTAGGAGGCTATTCTAAAAATGCTTCAGGATTACTAAGATGTGTTTCTATTGGGAAATGTAATAACACGAATGTGCTAACAGAACATCGTAAAAGTAACTGAAAGTAAACTATGAGTCCCAGTGGATGTAAATAAAGAGACACTTAAGTGTATAAAATGCTTTTGGCATTTAAGCACATTCCCGTTCAAGGGCACAGTGAATCTTATTTCAATACACTTGAAACGGTATGTGAATAGTTGCTATAAACAATGCTTCTATGAGCCGTTTAATAAAACATATGTATATAGAGAGAATATGTTGATTATGTGTCTACCAATCACGAAATTAAAGATGAATTTTGTATGTTATATTTCGAATAGAAAGAATCTTTAAATTTAAATGTTGATACATTTACAAAGAAAGCGTCGTTAGTGAGGAGACACAGTCAGTAGTCTTAAGCATTTTAAAGATATTGTAGAAAACAGTAATTTGATTAGAAGCAGCGATATTTGTGTATATTCTTTAAATGTTTAGTAACAACGAGCAACGGTATGCTCTTACATCATTACTATAATAACAAAAGTTTCTTTAAAATTGACAAAACTAAATACGTGTAACAAAGGTCAAAATTCATACAATTGGGCAGTCTGTAGTGTAAATCTCAATGTTTCAAAGAACAATGTCATAGCTTTACATTTATAACTAACGATATTATGGTATAGTTTTTGTAAAAGTTCATTTTGACTATAACAACCATTTTGCGAATACATAAAGGTACTCCTTAAAAATTGCAACTGTGCATTCTTGATCGTTTTTACTTGTTTGTTTGTTTGGTTGGTTTTGCTTTGTTTTTCCCTGTGTTTTTGTTCATTTGTGTGCATTGTACATTTGCTTTTACTCAATAATTATTTTTTTCCTTATTTACTATTGTTTCTTTCATATCAAAACGACCAGTACTGAAAAGGACAGGAAACTGTTTATTAATTTTGTTCTGTGCATGATGTTCGATTTTCAGAAATGTGATACTTGACTCTATTAAAAAAATTTACTCGGATGATTGTGATGACGTAAGATGTTAACCTGAAAACCAACTTTAGGACACGCGGACAATTGACCTGAATATTAATATTATAAACCAAGCAAGGAAATCAAAGGAAAGTAAAATGGCTCGAAGAAGGCTATCAAAGTCGGTTTATTTCTATCAAATTCACAGTTAGTATTTGTTTAAAAATAGAAATAGTGATCAACACAATTCAAAAAGATTTGGACGATAAATGATAAAAACCAACCCTTGCACAAAGATTCTGGCGAGTTCACAGAAAAACAAAACATGAAAAGTTCCTATCAAAACTATATCGGGTCAAGATTCTGAGCTGAAAACTCGTAAATTGTAGATTTAAAACATTATATTTTTTTCTGCAGCTACAATAATAAAAAGTTAAAGTTTGTACTCCTTTTTTCAGATGTATTTTTTATTTCCTTTTTCCATCAATCTCTGAAATAGATCATGGTTAGTACTGTTGCATACGCTTTTATTTCTTAATGTATGGCGTTTCAAACTGATGTGTTTTACAAATTTATTATGAAAACCTAATATGATGCGGCTTTAAATCATAAACAAGCCTAGCTTAAACTTATGGAAATGCCTTTTATATTGAAAATATATTTATCAAAATCATTTAAACAATCCCAAAAAGAGACCCAATTTTGTGATGATTTTCAAAAGGGGAGCCAAATCACTCTTTTTTCCTGCATTTCTTTTTATTTTGAATGTGGGATTTTTGATTAAGACAATTATTATTTTAACCATTTTTTTTTAGTTTTGAATTAAGTATCATTTACGAATTAATTTTAAATGCTTTTAATACCTTATTTGTCAAGACAAGTACCGAATAACTCTGTGTCTAAATGACAGGTGACTTAAAGAATAATAACGTTTGACAAACTATCGACATGTTTGTAGCCTACTATACTTGTTTTTACGCGTGATATCTAACACTCGGAAAATTTAATACTTGTTTCTGATTCAATATTTTGGATCGGATGACGCAAGACGTTAACCTGAAAACCCACTTTAACAAAATTGAATATCAACAAGAAATAAAGGTCAAATTTGGACCAAAAGGTAAAACTGATTCTGATTGTTACTTGCTTGTAATGACCAAGCGGCACAGCGATATTCAAACAGCCAATATACCTGTCGACAAACCTTGCAATAATTTCTTGGTCTGGTGCTTATCCGGAGTTTGTCGAGCATTCACGGCGACATCCGATGAGTTTGTGGCCTTCCGATTGTTTCCTTGAGTAAAACGAACACTTCGTATTTATTCATACATCTTGATCACAGTTTACTGAACAGAAATATTTTTCAAATAATGACAATCGACCGAAATTTGAGTGAATTCTGACTCTTTGAAACATGGGTTTTAGTCGAATGATTATTTTTTATGAAAAATGAAATCACGTTTTTGAACTGAAATAGTATTTTTTTGCTAGTTTTGTGGCACAATTTGCTAGTTTTCTAGTGTGGACTAAACTTTAACAAACACGTTTGGAGCTATGGCAAATGCCAACTCTGCTCCGGCTTTACCAACTTTGCTCGAATATAACGGGACTTTCTACGCCTTTTTCGGAATTTCAAGTAACTGCAGAGCATCACCGTTATGCGCCGGGGCAACTCCCATAATGCAGTTCAATTTAGCATGCAATTTAGCATCTTTCCCATACAGTGCTAATTTGACGTCGCTGAACATTCAATTAGTTTATTCGTGTCCACTGAGCTGTTACTGTGTATTTATGGGAAGCTATAAATCATCCTCTGGATTACTACAAGAATGTATTTGTGAGTGGACGAGTAATTACTATACAAACTTATATTGTAGTAAATCAGACCCGTGAAATCGGACGCATGTTTTATTTTGTTCGGGAGGGGCAGTCATATTTGAAATGGATGCAGGTGTAAGGATCGGGGTTCGATAGGCTGGGGCATTCGATGAGTGCACATGCTCAAACAATTAAGGGTCATTGGGCAAGAGCTTGATTATAATTGGCATTCGTTGAGAGAAAAATACAAATATATGAGGTCTTATTGGCCATAAACTGAGGGATCATTTTGAGAGAGCACGATTTTTGGTATTCGGTGAGTGAAATTTGGCATCACTCGGTGAGAGAAAAATATTAAGATTTATGGGGTCTTTAGATGAGAGCACATGCAATTATAAAATAATGGGTCTTTGAGTGTCAGCGATTCTGAAAGGGGTGGAGGGTTATGCCTTACATATGCGTCACCTCCAAAATGGGACTTCCCCTCCCCCCGAGCGACTTGCCAAGCGCTAACCGAGGGACACAATACCAAGGTTAGACAAGCAAATCTGTTCGGAGTGAGCTATACCGTTGGTTTTGATTGTTGTTTGTTTCAGTAATCAGAAGAGTATTTTGGTACGTCGTCAATAGGCAAATATCGTTGTGAGCGGTGTCCGTGAGCCGAAGAAACGCCGAAAACATGCCACCACAATTGACTCGGATTTATAATCTTTTGGCTGGTTTACGATCATGTCTTTCATAACAACCGGCGGCCCACGATGAGTTACCGGGCGACGGAAGCATTTCATCGTTACGGCCTCGCGGCTACCTGCCGGCGGCCGGTTGTTTTGTGACCAATGCAAGCTGTAAAATAAAGACATTCTATATAATTCATAACAAACTCTCGCTGTACATGAACTTGACTGTTCGAATTATCTTTCACACAAACAGTCTGATCATAATGATGATTATTCAATAAAACGTAAAAGAATACTTCTTGCAAAAGAAAAAGAGGAAATAATTGAACTTGATAAGCTTATAAAGCGGTGGCCACAACCCATCGTACGTGCACGTAGGTGCTGTCTGTGTGCAAAAACGTAGGCAAAATTGCCCGACACGTACGTTGTCGGTACTGACACCGTGCGAATTTTAGCTGAGTGCACAGACACTGTGTGCTGGCTACATTCGGGGTACCGATTAACATCAGTACAGTCCGCACGACGTGAGTACCTACAACGTGTGTCAACGTGTGTCACGTACCATGCACGCAACCACTCATGGTCAGGCTTGTCGTGCACACAGCGTACTTAGGCACGGTTCCCAGTTCATGACGGAATGTAGTCCGACATACGAAAGGGCTTGACGCAAGAGCCATGACGAAATGTATTTTGAGTCATGACGCAACTACCTTCTTTGAAGTGGTCTTTACGATAATAGAGGCCCTAGTGCATTTTTTCTGCATCATTCAATGCACTATTATACATCTATCTTTGAATCATGACTCAATATTTTTCTGCATCATGATGCAAGACAATTGCGTCAAGCCCTTTCGTATGACTCAAAAGCTTTCGTCATGAATTGGGAACCGTGCCTTACACCGTGCGATCATCATGCGTTCTCCATGCGTACTCCATGCGTCCTCCCCGAAGTAAAAAAAGAGACCGATGATATGTATTACATATTTTAATATTAATCTTTATCTCGGTAATTCACTGCGTGACGCCATATTTTTTTAAGGTATTTCATCGCTGACACCCTACCCCTATAAAGCTGGTTTCAGACTAGCCTGTCGTGCTGTCGCACGACCATGCGATATGCAAAAATTTAAAGTGCGCAAACTCGACCTTGTCGCATCAGAAAATGTTTGCGGCAAGCACGACAAGCCGATATATCGATTACCCTGTCGCGATGGTCGCAACGACACGATGTTTTGAGTTGGAATAAATTCAACTTTTGTAGCGACAGACCATCGCAGCAATATGCAAATGCACGACAACTCAAAATTGCAAATGTTTGTCGGGTGCCGCAACGTCGTGCGACAGCACGACAGGCTAGTCTGAAACCACCTTTATGGTTTATTCAGAGTCTTGTCGATATGCATCGATCGATGCTCATCGACGCGCAGTCTTTACACGCGCTATGCATAAGAAATAGCGCGTGTAAAGACTACGCGTCGATGGGCGTCATACGATGCACATCGACAGACTCTAAATAAACCATAAAGATCATTTTCCTCAAAACATATGTTTTTCATAACAAATTACATCGTTATTATGGTTAAACATGTGCATGTGCAATATGGACTTATTTTTTGTCAATTATGTCAATTTTAAAATCCTTATTATGAATAATTTCCGCCTGTTTTCCTATTCTCGAGATTAATGGCATATTCGATGTGGTTTATATCGCTTCACCTGAGACAAATGGCTCGTGCGCCAATACGGAACTCGGAAGATTTGTAGACAAACGCTGGAATTTTAGTTTTCATTTGACACCCTATATCTGACAATTGACTGAGAAACACCGAAGTTATGAACTTTTAAAATCATCGACGTTATTTCAAAAAAGTTTGTTAATTTCATTTTTGTTACACTGTACAAACCAGTAAACGCAAGATTGATCAATATGAGGTAAGTGAGTTTAGTCACTGAAGCACACGGTTTTTCAAAAGCATGCTGGCTTTGAAGATTTATTTTGAAAATGGGGGAGATTCAGTGAGCATGGTGAGAGCAACATGTGAAAAATGTAAAACCTGTATTTTGCTTAGTCTTTACAAAATACACTATGAAATCAATCGACAAATTGTTGCCTTAAACATGTTAAAACATGTGAAGTGTTAAAATAATCTGTTTTATCAAATTATCAGGCAAATTTAAGCCCCTGGTTTTGCGAGGCATAACGAGGAAATTTGTACACAAACAACAAAATATTCCTAAGAAACGTAACAGTATAACCTTTTAAAATTCATTTTGAAGCCGAAAAAACAAATTGTTAACAGTTATCATTTTCATTTTGTGTCGAAAATACCATTTTAATGTAACAATATCTTTCAGGAGATACAATTTATAATATCTGCAAATTCCATTACTAAATCTTAAAAAAAATAAGTTTTTAGAATTTAGACAGAACATATCAAATTCTTGGAACCATCGTTATCCTATTCATTTTCGCATTCACAACTTTCATTGTAACGATAGATTTAACCTGATTTACGTTGACAAGATTTCATCATGTCTCTATATAATTTCTTTTTAAAGGAATCTTTATTTAAACTTATTATGTGTGCAGTTTCGGGTTAAAATCCCTATATATATTAACTACTTAACTGTTAACTCATATGGCTGTTGGTTAATTCCAAGTCATTTTCAATTAAATATTTTGAATATGTTTTATTGTTGTTATGATACCAGTTGAGCAACAAAAACTGGATCATTTTAAACCTCATTAATGGTATCATTTTTGCTTTAGCATTTAGCTGTATATTTTATGGTTATCTGATAAATTGTCGCCACTTTGAAAAAAAATCCCTTTTTCGCACATACCTGCATGTATATCGCACGTACATTCGCAAATACATATATTGTGTGTGCGAATAGTGCATGCGCACACACTTGCACGCATAATGTGTGTGCAAATAATGCGTGCAACAGCGTGCTTTTGGAACATTACACGCACTCGTATGCATATAGGATAGCGTGCGGTGCATGCATATGTATGTGCTGCACGCAATATAGCGCACACATTACAGCATGCACGCGCACGCATTGATATCTACACATTTTAGGTGAAAAAAATATAAATATTATTATTTTGAATTATTCTTGTTATTTTTCATCAATCTGATACTAATACCTATCCATTCCACTGTTTCATAAATTACCTACTTACCTTGACCGGGGATTGAACCGAGGACCAGAGATTCTGAGTCCTGGACTCTCCCAACTGAGCTAATGAAGATCTGCTTGTTGAGTATGATAAATACCTTTAGAATTTATGAAATAAGTTATTTTAGGTATAAAAGTGTGTTCATTTTCATTTTTGGTATCTTTAGATGGAGTATCTCTTTCCATTTTTCAAAAAGGTTCTGAATTCGATCCAAAAATCACCAGTGACAAAAAAAGGCCGTGTTTTATCATAATAAATTGCCCTTTTGAAAATATAACTTTGTACTGGAAAGGGTTAAAGGGGTGATTTACCCCTCATTTTAAAGGGAAT
>JXSR01S019897.1:6122-18021 GCA_000969725.1 Ophiothrix spiculata | reverse complement strand
CTTCGTAAAATGTCATGTACCCCGAATCATGCAATTCAAAAAGCCATGTACCGGTATCTGTTTTGGGGCAAGAGATTCACATGGCAGTCTGATCAAACTGGCTGCGAGAACCGATTTCCCTTTTAAATTCTTTGCTTTCAACAGATTTGATGCACCTTCTTTAGTGGAGAAGAAATTGTTTTTAGACCAAATAAGGGAAGGGAGAAATACGCATCGTACGCTAGAACATTAATTACAATAAGACAAATCACAAACAGGCCAGGATTTCATTTTATTTGAAAAAAATCCTGGCCGAGCAGGGACTCAAAGTCAAAGATGATACGCAATTGCTTCCAGCAGAACAAAATGGGCATGGCGTTCAGTGGTAGAGCAGCGGCGACACCAGCATCTCATTTCTGGGGGTCAAACGGGGGGCAAGACAGGGGCAAACTACACGAGATCTGGGAATGTACATCCATGCATATCTATGTACATTCCAGGAGTTGAGATTGTGTCTACACGATGACGCGTCAATCAGATGTGGATTCACGCTGCGTATTCAACTGCGCGTATGTGTGTGCGCCTATGCGTTATACCTACGCATACTACCTAGCCGCTTGTTAATGCGCACGCACACGCAGTGTGTGAGGCGTGACGAACATATCGAGTTGAATGTACATTCCAGGAATCTACATGGATGTACATTCCCAGCTCTCATGTAGTTTACCCCACCAATTTCAGGCAAAAATATTTTGGCAAAAAATTTACCGGACAAATTTTGTTATTTTGGCTTAAAAGCGCCTATTTTTGTCTAAAATTTTTATACATTTTACGTCAAAATGATCAATAAAAGGGGTAATTGAGAGAAATTTGTACCTAAAAGCTTTTTTCTAGGGGGGGTGCAAACTGGGGGTCAAAAAAGTATTTTGTGCTGCCACTATGGAAGAGGTAATAGAAAAGGGTAGTCTTCCCAAATAACATGTACCATTTTATTTAGTCTTTCCTTAAAATGAAGGTTATTCTGACACCGTGTAAATTTTTTGTGAACTTTGCAATAATTTGAAACAAATTTGTAAGTATAAATGTGCACGTAGCGCGCTAAAAAAATATAATTTTTACCTTAAAATTTCAAAATCAGGCTTACATTGGTCAAACATCAGGCAAGAGATAAAGTTTACGCAAGTTACATAACCCCCCTGCTAAACACAAAAAACTTACACAACCCCCCCCTATCGACCAAATAAAAATCACATGACCCCCCTGTAAATAATGAACGGTCCCCTAGCATAAACATTATATCAACAAGTTTGTTGTTGATAATGGTGCTCACTGGTGGGATCAAGACATGCAGGTGTTTAAAGATTAAAATAATTGACAAAATACTGAATAAAGTTCATGTAACGTTCGGTAATGTTTGTGACCTCGCACGGAAATGGTTTTTTGCTCCAAATGACTTCAAAGTAAAAATTCTCTAACAAATTAGCGATTTTTTTTATTGCGCTTTTCACAGATGATTGGTAACATATTTACAAATAGTTCATAAAAGTGGTAGGAAATTCTATCGTCAAGATTTCTTTTTATGCAATGTTTTGTTTGGTAACGTTTGTGACATTTTGTTAACAAATTCAAAATTTCTGATTAGAAAATACTTTTCATGTACCGAGTAACAAACGTATAACTGCTCATATGGTAGAATAAAAAAAGCTGATTTTTTGCTTGAAATCAAAAAAAGTTGAGCCTGATAATAGTGATAAAGAGAGAGATTTTGAGTGATGATTAAGCGTAACACACACACCAAGGCAAGGACGATGTCAGGATTTATCAATATTTGAGAAGGATTATTCTTTATGTGTTCTCGTTAACTGGAACCACTGATTACGTGCTCAACGAAAATAGTTAACCAGCGACCGTTGAAAAATAGTAATTAAATGAGCTATGAAGTTAGTGAGGATAAGGTGTTTACATTGGCGACATTGGATTTACACACTTGAGTAAACAGCTATCCGCGCGGCCTTGCCACGAGGAAATATTTGTATTAGGAAAATTAATAAATCTCTTCTTTGTGTCAACCAGTTCAGGGGGGAGGGGTGTACGTAAGAGTTGAAATAACCTAACCGCGGGGACTAAATGAATATGTGCAGAAGACATCAGCATACCTGTCTACATTTTCAAATTCTGATGCGATAAACTTCTGTAATCACTTAAATTTATGAGTAACGTTTACTGGCAACTGACATATGAGACCAAAAAGGTACACCCCCCATGAATAAAGAAATAAATACGTAGCTTTTGAAAACTGAAAAGGGACAAAAAGGGTCTCCAAAGCGCATTTTATACAGGCTAACCAAAACTTTTTAAAATGTTTGTTTGATGTGTTAACATGGATGCAATAAGGATAGGCCTACACTGAGAAATATCGTTTTATTTCATTTAGGCAACATTGGCGTTTCCCCCAGCATTTTTTTTTTCATTTATGTGGCGCAACTTAATAGTTTGGGGTCTTTTGTTCCTTCTTTTTTCTTTTTTTTTTTGAGGGGAGGGGGAAGGGGTGTTATCAAATATTTCATTAAGAACACACACCACCAAATAGATCGCCTATTCATTCTTATGCAAAACAACCTCCAGATCATGGCCGATATCTTGGCTATAAAGCGACTGGTTGCTTCAACTCTTGGATTTATTTTGAGTTATGATCTAGATAAGCCAACAAATTAAAAAAAAAATATATAGAGTAACCTTGATAAGTTTTGCTAGGTCGCCTCGAAAATAGGATATGCTCACAATTTTATTTTCTCTAACTCGCTACAAAATATCTCTAGACACCGAAAATCTGTCAAAAGTTCTACAAAACCAGCAAAATTATAGTCATCTTTAATCAGGCTGACTACATTTGAACCACAGAACATGATTAAAAAGAAATCTAATCAAAAAACCCAGTTCCCCGCCATATTTGAAGTTTTTACTTTAGAGAGGGCAACCAAAACACATCCTCCCGCATTGCTCTATACGGGCCAAAAAGCCTTTATTTAGTGGCGTACGTCCTTAAATTATTTTACTTTTTATAAATGTCTATAATCACTATTTGCAAAAAAAAAACCGTCACATTTTTTCATTCTTTTTTTCCTCCGGTTTTTTTTTTCTAATTGGTAGGCCTATAGGCTTATTCCTATCAATCTGTGCAGTGAGGTCTGCATTCTCGGCCAGCATAGTTTTTTCAAACACCTTTAGGTTTTTTTGCCTTATCTAAATATTTTGACCATTTCACGCAGTTCTTTAATACTTTGACCCGATAGAACCGATCGTATTTCTATTACGTGCTTGAATTAATTTGTATACACATATGTGTACCGCTGCGGCAAAAGGGTCCAGTTGTCGGCTCGTACATGTTGCTCCTTGTAGCATATCTAATGTATGGTATTTGTATACATCAGATATGCTACAATGAGCAACTTGTAGGAGTCGACAACTGGACCCTTTTGCCGCGGCGGTATATATTATTAAAAATAAAAGATGGTGACCTCTTATTATTATGATCCTTCATATATAATTATTGTTTTCAACGACCATTCAAAAAGTGTATTCAGCAAAGCGTCTAGTATTTATTGTAATCGGATTGCCTTGGGTATAAATATATTAATTGCATTTTCTTTTGTTTAGATTTAAATAAGAGTTTTTCATATTATTTTCTAATACGTCATAGAAAACGCCTTTAATATGTTTACTATGAATGCATTCGTTTAGTGTGTATGTGAAGTAAATGTCTTCAAGATCATAGTAGAGTTGTTCCACTTCTGATAGACAAAATGACGCAGGGAAAGTGCGGCTATGGATCATGTGCACCATCATGGATTCAGCGAATGGCCAATGCTAAGGTAAGATCGGGGGCACTCATATTAATCTATTACAGGTAGTGTTCTTCCTATAATATATTAATCATAATAGCAACTCTCTCCTCTAGAAGAGAGGGAGGAACATTCCCGGGGAACATTGTTTTAAATTGGCGGCAACGCTTTGCATACATAGAAAAAAGCGCTATAAAAATCCCATTATTATCATTATTATTATTTATTATTAAATTTGCTTGTTCTCCATCCAAATTTGGATCTTAGATCGTACGATTTGTTCCCCTCTAGCCCTGCCCTCTAGAGGAATTAAAAATAATGGAAGAAAGCTAAGGAATGCCAGTGATTTCACTCAACTGCCTGCTAGCTGCTCGTACGCTGAGTTTGTCTATATATGAATCCTATTCTTTATTACAATATTTTGCTAAATTCTCTTTTCCCTAGGTTTTATCAAAGCATAAACACTAAACAATGTCACTTAAGCTTGTAACCAGTTCTACTATCGTTGCAAACTAATCCGTTTTTTCTGTGATATTTTTATAACTTTATATGATGTTTTTTTACCGGGACTATCTACCCCTACACCAATCATGGAGTGATTAAGTGTTGTGCGGCCTAAGTAACACATTTTCACTTTTTTGCTAATAAAGAAGGGAAATGATAATTCTAACATACCCTGCAAATTTCTGCTTCATAGTATGCATACAATTTTTCAAAATGGCGACTTAAATTTTCCGGGGCCTCACCATGTAGGAAGAAGAGAATGGTAAACAGTTTAACAGAACTTAGTCTTTCATTCATTCTGAGACTATATGGATTTCATTTTTTAAAGAGCAGCAAGAATTACTTTTTTAAATCTTCCTTCCAGTATCAGATGTCGATTGGTTAAAATTAACCGATTTTAGAGACGTTTATACATAATATAAATTTTGTTGCAATTAAATTCTGTTTAAATGAAAGTGATGCCGCAAAGTTATGTTCAATTTATATCAATTCTAAACTATGGAAATAGTGTACTTTTATTATTTTTGGCTTAGATAGCATTAATATTTGATAATTAAAGTATCAAATATCTTATCAAGAGAAATTTTTATAAACTGTTAATGATTTTGATTGCGAGTCTGTGGTCCTTTACCATCTGCAAGTATTGCCTGATAGAATATCATTTCGGTTATTGTCTTTAACCCTAACAGAACCAGATCTCACTAAATCTCACTTTAGAAAATCATGAAAATGCGCTGAGTCCCGATACGTCATAGACGGGGGTTATATGCAGGGACCAAATCGCTGGCCGGGCAGCGTCTCCGCGGTGGCTTGCTACGGGTATGACTCGCTTGGGAAACGGGAGGTCACTGGTTCGAATCCTGGTGAAAACACGCATTTTTCAGCACCCTTCCCTTTTCGAGGAGTAGAAATGAGAAAAGTTACATGATCAGTTAGGGTTAATTAAAAATCACATAACCCTAACAGAACCAGATCTCACTAAATCTCACTTTAGAAAATCATGAAATAAACCGCCAACGGTATCCCAATTTTGTTTTTACATAAGTTATGTACCAAACTGGAGGTTTCAAAATATGTTTAAATTTGGTTGGGATGAGCTTGGCGCACAATGTTACACTTAATTAAAATGTACATATTATTTTTGTGATTGTTTTTACCCCAAATTTCAATATTTGTTTCGGCCAAACCGAAAATGGCAAGAACTTGGGATTTCAGATAATAGTGTTATGGTAGTGTATGATAGTGTATCTCTGCATTTTTTTACGAATTGATCTGATGACCAATGAATCACAACCCCCAGAATACGGTACATTCTTACAGAGATGGACTGTTAAGTGACAAAATATGCAATTTGTTATTCTATCGTATCCTTTTAAGGCATTTAATCCCAATTATATTTTCTCACAGGTCTTTGTGTTCGTAATGTCCATCTTCTATTTGATTTATGCAAGTCATTTTACCTTTCTGAGTGCAAATCTGACAACATTGGAGCGTCGATTTCAGCTGTCCGGTGCCGAGTCGGGTACTCTGAACAGTATAAATGATTTCGCAATCATATGTTTTGTAATGTTTGGTAGCTATTTTGGCAGCAGATCACATATTCCTCGATGGATTGCAGCAGGCTCTATTATAGTTGGTGAGATCCCTTATATTGCATCCCATGTTACACGTTATGTCACAATATGTTTATTGAATGTATTTTTACTACATTGTTGCTGTTTTCTTTGTAGTCTAAATATAGCGCAGGACTCATAAACAGTAGGTTATGAGTTCAGCCCCGCTAAAGGCCATTTGTAATACATAGTTCCAATAAAGACCGTTAACAAATCCTGCAGTTTCAATTACCCAATCGATATGGATCTAATTATAATGAATGAATGACACCTTTTCTGTGATTGTTTACACCTCTGCTGTAACTTAGAACACATAATATTGAGACTATAAGCAATATTTCATGCTAATTCAAAAATATTCTATAAACATCTTTACAATCGGCACTCTTTCAAAAAAATGATGCAATCACCTACACGGTTGCTCATATAGTTGGAATAAAAATAATGTTACCACTTTTTTATGTAAAGGTCAATTTATGATGAACATATCTGAAAACTTATATTGCTTTTGGTCAGATTTGATAGGTAATCGTGTTGGGTGTGAAATTGAACCCCGAATGAGATCAATTTTCCGATGTACTGGTAAGGGGGCAACAACAAAAATGGGTCAAAAACGTGATTTTTAGGTCAAATTTGATTTGACCCCGCCTTTGACCCCGTCACTTCTTTACTCAAGTTGAGTGGTCATGTTGAATGTTTATCTGTAGTAGAGTAATAAGTGAGACTCAGGTAATTGAATGTCTTGGTCACGCTTGATTGCGCCAAGAGAATGCTTGGAAGCAAAGTGCAACATGATTCTCTGACTCCCCTCAATTTACAAAAATACGGTTGTGGTGAACGTGGAATGGTTCCCGGCGGTATATGACATCTTAAAAGGTTTTGAAGACAGGGACCATTTGACGTTTACCACAACCCTATTTTTGTAAATTGAGGGGCGTGCAAGGATCATTTTGTACTTTGTTTCCAAGCATTCTCTTGGCGCAATCAAGCGTGACCGAGACATTCAATCACCTGATTTTCACTCTACTACAGATAAACATTCAATATGACCATTCAACTTGAGTAAAGAAGTGATGGGGTCAAAGGCGGGGTCAAATCAAATTTGACCTAAAAATCACGTTTTTGACCCATTTTTGTTGTTGCCCCCTTACCAGTACATGAAGAAATTGTTCACATTCGGAGTTCCATTTCACAACCAACAAGATTACCTATCAAATCTGACCAAAAGCAACATAAGTTTCCAGATATGTTCATCATAAATTGACCTTTACATGAAAAAGTGGTAAAAATATTTTTATTCCAACTATATGAGCAACCGTGTACCTAGACTCATCTTAGTGCAAGTTGTATAGAATGTTTAGAACCTTATGAGCAAAATTTTTTAAAGTTAACATTTCCAGGTTATTTATGTTGCCCAAATTTCATATAAAGTTATAAAAATATTTAAAGATGCAATTTCCAACAAGAACGCAAATTGCATGTTCTACCCATGTTTCACTTCATTAGCTGTTTTCTCAAAATCATCGAGCACGATTTGTTTTTTCAATTTGCCGAGATTTTCGCTAACAATGGCAAATCTGATACCATTGTTATTTTTACAGGTGTTGGATGTTTGCTGTGCGCTTTACCTCATTATATAAGTGATCCACTGGATACTAGCCTGCTCACTCAGACAAATGTTGCCAATCCTGCAGCTGCTATCAAAAAGTTCTTGTGTACGAATGGTGGTGACCAACATTCGATAAACGGTTCTCAATACAATAACTGTAAGGTAAGTTACGTACATATCTGTTGGTCTAAATTACGAATGCAATTCATTTCTGGAAAGGTCAAGGTTGCTTTAAAACTTGATTCAAAGTTAAGATTGAATGAATTTTGAACTTTCCCGAACTGATGTTGATCAGGTTTGTGAATCGATATACTCGCTCGTTTTTCTTTATTTCCTGTTTAAGTATTATGTAATTATGTAAAAAATATCATCGAGGGTTTAGATCCACAATGCCATATATATTTGCAATCCAAACTGAGTGATGAGGGGGTAACCACTCAAATTCCTTAGGTTCCAAAGGGTACCCTATCTGAGACCGGACGCAAATGGGACGAAATAATTATTACAAGAAATCATAAGTAAAATGTAACTGTACACCATTTGTCATTAATTTATTCCTTCTTTCTTAGTTTAATACCATATCAGAGACTTTATAGCCAAATTTAATACCCTTAACGATACTTGCAGTGTACAAGGTTGATTTTGATACACTATACTGCAAGTCTCGAGACCTAGTCTCGTTAACGCTCCATCGGTTTTGTTTTCATTCAATTAAAAAATTCCTTACTCAATATCGAGCTGTAACCATACCACAGAAGTATTTCCTACCAACAGGCTGTAGTTTATTAAATTGTCCTTAGCCACAAATAATTATGATTAATCATTATTTAGGGGTTGTCTGTTTGCACAGTATTAGCAAACACGTACATAAGAGATCTCCCAATTAGGGTATCAGTTGTATGTATATAAAAATGAAAGTTCTGCAGTCGTCTAACGATCAATTATCTACAGTGAGACACTGTCCAGAAAATTACTATGCACTACGAAGCTGATACATCCTTTTTTGGCTCAATATTGTGTATTTTTGAATGCTTGTATTCTTTTGTACATTATAACCTGTTGTAGGCATTCGTATAATTTGTTAATTTTGCATTCCAATGTTAGAATGGATACTTTAGTAAAAACACAATATTACGGCATTTTATTATATGATTTATAATTCACTTTACGATATCAATTCAGGCCACTTCACTTTGACTCGAGATTTTAGAAGCTGTTGAACATGCAATATTTTAAATTGTTTTAAAAACTAGACATATATTTGCTAAATTGTAACAATATTTTTCCAGACTGAAGATAGCGATAGTAATAAATCAGTTTTAAGCTTAATAGTAATCGGACAAATTCTTGTTGGACTAGGAGGCGGATATATTTTGCCATTGACTCTCGTCTACATTGAAGATGCTGTAGGAAAAACAAAGGTTCTACTTTACTTGGGTAAGACATATTTCAGTGTAGAATATAAGGCATGATGTGCACTGTAAATAACCTAAGTAGTAAAAAAGGTGGTCACCCTTCAACAACAAGTAAAATCTAACTCGAAATGGAGTAATTTTTATCCGATTAGATTAAACTTTACTCAATTTTGAGTCTTGATTTTACTCTTTTTTGAAGGGTAATCACCTTTTTTACTCCTTATTTTTACTGTGATGCTCCACGCATCATAGTCTTGGTTAAAGGCTGAGAAATCAAAGCCCTAGCCATCATTCTAAGCACACACACAGACCCAAGCATTGATGTTAAATCAGGCTGTTTGATCTGTCTTTTAGCTGGCTAGTACATATACAGACTCTCTGATTATTTTTAAAACATGGCTAGAATAGCTTGGTGTGTATAATGCACAAACCCTAAATTATTGTGAGGGACAAAAAAGCAAGAAACGGGATCATAATTCGTTGATAATTGACTTCAATTCTCACCTAGACATTGGCCTAAATGGTGCCCCAAACTTCAGTCAGATTAAAAATGGGGACACATTCTGAAAGCACTTGCATGTCTATTGCCGAATAATCCATTTATTTTAGCATTTTATCCATTGATGATACTCTAAGTCCGTAAAATAATAAATATTATACATTGTCAACAATATAAAACAAACAAGACTCTAGAAATGAATAAATATGGTGCTTAAATAACAGTGCACCCTCTTGAAGTAAAGAGTTACGACCCTTTAATATTCTCAGAAGTAGATAGCTCGGACCTTGTATCAAGGCTACACCCATCAAATAAAAAAACAAAAACTTGAAAAAAATCATGATTATCAAATACAATTAACTGTATAAATTGAGCCAATTCGAAGGGCCGAATAAGAATGATCTTTAAACGTGCAAGTGAATCATTATTTTAAGGTGATTGACTATATTCCATGTTATTCTCTTTGTAGCGTTTCTTTTCATAGCTCCGGGTGCAGGCCTTATACTTGGTTTTCTGTTGACTTTTGTCCTTGACAAATTTTACGTAGATTTTGATCGCATTGAACCGGAAGACATTCCCGATATACCATCGGATGACCCAAGATGGATAGGTAAGACTGAAGAAGTTTGAAAACATAAATGCAATTTAACACCCAACAAGAGACATACAACGCGGTATAGGCATTGTATTGCGGAGGCTGGAGGAAAGTCGCGGGATTACTGAATGTAGGAGTTCACGATCCCCTGATATTAATTCTAGGGTCCAATATTATTAATTAAGAGCCCTGCAGGGCAACATAACCAGGAATGTGCAGGTACGATAATTTCACCCAATTGGGCAGCTACCTGCCGTGGTCTAGTGTTTAGAGGTATTGACTCGTATTCGTCGACACACATTCAGCGTGGCTTCAAGCCTTGCATGTTTTTTTTAAATGAAAAATAAATTGTCTTGGTATTTTGAAAATATTATTAGAACATTTTTAAATGAATAATATAAGAAAGAATGACGCGGATGTTCTCTAAATTGAAAATCAATCCTCATTGATAAGAAGTGTGACTTCTCTCCATCCTCGGCAAAACGACGCTGTTGTAACAATATATTTAAAAATGGATGTAAATTAGTCTCGTGTTGTAGCACTAGGCCTTATTGGAATTAGAAAATCTGCAAATATCACAATTTTCAAGAAGCATCTCAAGACTCATTTGTTTGTAAAATTGTAATTTTGTTTGTCTTTTTTTTTCTCTTTGTTTTCATCATTTTTCTTTTGGAATGCCGCTTTATTAAATGTCGTTTATTATTATTATTATTATTATTATTATTATTATTATTATTATATTATGGTTGCATAACCTTGTGGAAGGTTAACGATGTATTTACGGCAGTGTACCGAGTTGATCGTAGCCGCATTGTTCGGTGACGGGAGCCTGTCCATCACGACACGGTAATCGATATAATGGCCTGTCGTGCTTGGTTTAAATTTTCTAGGTGCGACTTTTTTTTACGTCACGCTTCGCTGGTCGTAAGACCATCACGGCAAAGACTCTAAAACCAGCTTAAGATAACGATCGGTTTCTTGACAGGTGCATGGTGGCTAGGATTTGTCATCGTAGGAGTGATTCTGATTGTAGTCGCTATTCCAATTGCGATGTTCCCGCGATCACTAGCACCAAAGAGGAAAGACAAAATAGATGAGACAAAAGAAGGAGACGAAGATGAAAAACTCAACATCCAGGTTACTGATATTCTAACAAGTGGAGATACGGGTGGATTTAGAGAAACCTTAAGTGGTACGTATGAAGATGTAATAACATAAGGCTATTATTCTTCGAGAATATCATTCCGGGTAGTTCATGTTCAATGCAAAATTTTATCCACACATATATGACACACCATAATATTTGTTGGTATACATGCAGAGTAGAGTCCACAGTATATACATAGGTTTTGACTATTGATGTCACTCACAGTATCCTCTTTAAAAATGGCAACAAAAATATTTTAAAAACTGTTAATATATATATTAACGACGTTTCATCAAAACGCTCCATTTTTTGTACCTCGAATTATCCGATTTCAAAATCCACATGCTTACGATTGAGATACGTATCATGGAATTACAAATGATAATTTAGATTGTTCACTAGACTCATGGTATAAAGAAAACATGGGAGACAAAAGGTTTGCTGAAGTTGTTAGCTAAATGCTCAACGTAGATGGCATTTAATTCTCAAAGCCATAAGTTCAAATGATAATTCATTTACATTTATTAGATTTAAGTAATATTTGGCGCTGCGAAACAGTACATATTAAGCAGCTCTCTGCAGGACAGAACATAATCTTACAGTGGTTATGTGTAACGATTATTTATTATCATAAATTTGCAGAATAAATTCTACAAGCACCAATTTAATATATCTTGAAATATGAGTGCTGCGAAA
>JXSR01S019895.1:1490-21432 GCA_000969725.1 Ophiothrix spiculata | reverse complement strand
AAGGGGGCGAGATTGTAGGGGGCGAGAATGACGGGGGGCGAGGTGTCCTGTTTCCTTGTACATTATGTTGATATACAGCTGAATCTGCACAACAAGAGTCAGGTTTTTGATGTTGATATATACACTGCGATTCCTCAAAGCAAGGAAACTCTACCATAATTTAGGGGCCTACGGGTCTGCCCAAAAAGAAGAAAAAAAAAACCAAGAGACTTAGTTGCTTGGCCAGTGACGTTACCAGCGTGTCATAGGTCAAAGAAAATGCTTCTCTGATGAGATGCAAAACATGCCAAGTAAAACATGTAATTCCCTGATAGCTTGATTTATTTATATTTTAATTCTTGGATGAATCAGAAGCTTCACAAATGTAACCTTTAGGCAACGGGAAAAAATATCCTGTTTTATGGGTGGGCGGACCTCTCAAGTTGGGTCGGTCGGTCGGGCAAATTTTTTTTTCTAAATTTTTTTTTTACTAAAATAACCCAAAAATCAAAAAAAAATGGGAGAAAAACTGAAATTTTTTCTCAAGGAAATTTTCTTTAAAAATTTAACCAAAATTGTTAAATTTTGTCCAAAAAATAGCTGATTTTACATGATTTTGGCAAAACTAAAAAAAAAAAAAAAATCTTCAAAAATGCAAATTTAGGGTTGGTCGGGTCCGTAAAACAGGATTTTTTTATTTCGTCGCCTTAGCTGCATTTTCTGGTACAAAGTTGCAGCTATGTCATTATCTGACTATAAAGATTGTTGTTGTTAATTTGTTTGCGTGGTTTATATTCTCCTTTTCAGCTGAAGAAAGACGGCAAATCCAGTTCAAGCTCGGCTGCTGTGACTACATCGTCTACCCCTTCAAGCACATATGCTAATACTGCTGTAAGTTGAATTCTCATCAAACTAATGTTGATATGTGTGGGATTTTTCATAAAAAGATAATTTCATAGCCATATACCAGGTGTCCCAAAAAATGGTTACATGTAGAAAAATGACCGTTTTCAAAAAGTATAGTAATTGGAGAATTTAAACTTAGCAAGACTTATTATACATACCTTTGCTAGATGTGTACACAATTTTAATATCACAGCATTATTATTTTTTGAGTTATCAACAAAGATAGATACCTATGTCAGAAACATGTTTTTTCAAAATTCAACAAAATCGGAAGCATGTTCGTTTGATGCAATTTTAACCATCGTTCAACCCATGTGAACTTGAAATTGACAGACCCAAACTTAGGTTGTTGTATACTATTGTATAGGGTAGGGTTTCTTGTTCCTATTTATACCAACATCATAAAAATTAGACAAGCCGATACGAAATTATGACGTTATAAATGTTATAAATTACTAAAGGTCTGAAAATAATGTCGAAATCTGATTTCGGGCAAAAATAGCCACCGATTCAAAATTTTGCTATTTCCGTTATTTCTAAATGTCGATCGGACTTTTGCTACTAAATAAAGAACATTATAATATAAACTTGTCCTGTTAGTTTAAGATTATTTTTTCAAAATTTACACAAGTTAGCAGTTTAAACAGTAAGAGATTAATGTTACTCATGAAAATTTGATTGTGTTTATGCGCGCGTATTCATCAACTTGCGCGCCACAACTTGATTGTCAGGTTCAATATAAACAGCTCACTCTGGAATGCATGGTATGCAGGTATCCCTTATTTGCATAATAGATATACTGAAAGAGAGTTCAATTATTATTCGTTGAAAACTTTTTCAAATTTGGTTATAATATAAAGTCTGATCATGATCATTTAGAAAATAATGCACATTAAAATATCACAAACATAAGTGCTTATTATTTTGTTGAATTTCGAACAAATGCGCTTCTGACATAGGTATCTACCTTTGTTATTAACTCAAAACTAATAACGCTGTGATATTAAAATTCAAGATGTATCTAGAAGAGGGTTGTAATATACTTTGTGCAAAGTTTCGTTTCTCTAACTACTATAGTTTTAGCACACAGTCATTTTTCTACATGTAACCATTTTTTGGGACACCTGGTACATATTTGCTCTTTCTGGTTTCCAACAATTTCGAAGTGTAATGTACTCAACATTTAAGAAAGCTTGCATGCAATAATTTCCATTTGGGAGGAACACTTTTGGGTTGGTTTTTTTTTTCTGATTCGTGAACAACAGATGATACCCGACAATTTGTAATTGTGTACTTGTGTACATTTTGGGAAGTTGCATTTGATTCTGTTTCTCTTGAAGGATCTCTTCCTACTATACTCTATAAACCAAGAAGTATGCAACAAGCAAGAAGTATGCAACAAGCAATCAGACTCTGTTACGAGATCAATAGCATATCACTTGCATTCTACAACATTGTTAATTGGTGGTTTTTGTATTGTGTAAGAGACTAGCAATGATTGATTAGCATTGATTAAGACCAAATCACTGCGTATTAATATTTTTGCATTTGAATCTTTCATGATTTTGATATTATTTTTGGTTAATTTTGTTGCTACTACATGGACAAATCTTGAATATAAGTTTAATTGAATATACAACCTGATTGGGTATGTTGTTATGATTCGAAAAGTATGGACTAATTTATTTCCTTGTATGGCCATATTGGTTTATGTGCGTTAATCGGCTGCTTGTTGCATACTTCCAAAATTTATAGAGTATAGTACTACGGACGTGACATGCTTCTCATGGACATGTTTGTGGTTTATATAGGTAATTCTTCTCCTAATAGTATTGTATGAAAGAATATATATCAGGAAAGAAAGCATTCTGCTAGTGATTGCTGACCAGAGAACAGGGGTAGAGGTTTGCAGAATGTTACAAGAGTCCATTGGATTCTCCCTGATAGAGTTGCAGGAGTTTTTGTTGTGTGAAATATTCTACCGTTTACAACAATCTAACAATCTGGACTTGTGTGGTTCATTTACACAAGTCTCTGCGCAAGTGGACTCTCTGACTCTGCTGATATTCTAGCCTTAAACTATCAAAAAGTAAATTATATTGCGTTGTCTAGATAATGCTTATATTCAATATACAGACCTGTCCTTTACGACACATATATGGTAGGCAGAAAAAAAAATCTTTTTATTCTTTAATCAGTTTGCCTTTCTACTGTAAAACATGAAAATTTTGCGTGCATTTGAATTTCGCGAGTCCATTTCATTCGCGAAATTAAAATGCACGCAAAATTTTCTTGATTACAGCATAGGCATTGCTAAATAAAAATCTTCACCAAATTCAATTTTTTTGCTTGCCAACATAAGCTTACCTCAGCTCAGAGACCCAGCAAAAACATTGTTACACTGTGTAGATTTGTTTTATTTTTGTTCTATAAACATAAGTAACAAAGCCAAAAGAGAAAGATCTGCTATAAAAGAGAAATCATTTCGATGTTTTATTTCCACCTCAATTGCTATATTGCGCCCATGAGCTTGATAAGATCCGATAACAGCTGACTGGACCCAATGATGACGACATTTACGTCATAATATCACTGCCATTTGACCCGGAAGTCAAACCCATTCAGTTCATTGCACTCTTCACGGTCGGTCGTGTTAATCTGTTTGAAAAACGCCAATAAAAAGAGTGAAACAAGGTTGCTGAATTTGTCACCCATTCATCAATCATGCAATTTGGTGATTCGCAAAATTTTGATGCCGCGAAAATGTCATAGTTTGTCAATTCGCGAAATTTTGATGCCGCGAAATGTTCATGTTTTACAGATATTGTACTCATTATGTGTGTATTTTTTCCCTATTCAGGCATCCTCAGCACCCTCTATTGATTCTGACCTGGATCCAGAGGTAAATACTTTTGTTTCTGTGTTGTTGATGTCACTATGCCCCCCCCCCCCCCAATCTAAACTGATGGCCCATATGCCAGATCGGTCTGTGAGCAGTGTTTCTGCTAAGGCTGTATGGCGCGCCATTGGCGCAGGAGTAGTGCAAATTGGCGCAACAAGTTTCTCAAAATGTGTGAGAAAGATATTTTCTAGCTATATCAGATATTGAGTCAATTTTCAGTCACAGCTCATGATTTTGGCTCAAGCACCTCTTAAACTTTGTCAAACTTGCTCGAATTGGCGCAAGCTGAAAAACCTTAGCAGAAAAACTGTCTGCGAGTGCATTTCATGTGGCCGCCGGGAAATTACTACTATGAAAAAAACAAATAAAAATGAAGAGGACACTGGCCTGTCTGGAATGCAAGATTATTTCTAAACAATAATCAGGGCCATGCAAGGGAACTGTTGAGAACCCCTGCACAATGGAAAATCAGATTATCATTGGTATTGAGATTCTATTGACGCTAAATCATTATTGGGAACATACGAGAGGGTATCAAAAAGTTATAAACTTTACCCAGAAGGAATTGAGCTATATCAATGAAATTTTGTCAGAATAGTCACTCGTCTTTATGTACATTATGGTGCAAAAATTGTCTCATAAGTAGTTTTACTTTCTTTACAGAGGGTGATCGATGTCATCTACCTACCCGCTTAAAATATAAGCTGCATTGAAGAAATTGAGACATGCGGGCTGATTAATTCCTTGCATTTGAAGGGTTACATGGCCCAGTAAATCTTATTGGCACCACCAAAGTTTAATTGTTTGATACCATAATAATGGGTAGGGTTTCCTCTATCCATTGATACCAAAATTATGGAAATCGGCCCATGAATGATGTAAAAAACATGGCCGACCTGGAATTGTTGATTTTCATTAAAATATAAAATCATATTTTTTCAATAAAGAGGATCCCTACAATAACAGTCTGTAGACAATCGGTTGAAAGTGGGAGAAATGTGTTATTTTGCACATTGACTATGTAAAGATGCCTATTATATCTCATAATGAAATTTTGTTCCTGGCGTCATTTCTTCTGGGTAAAGTTTAAAACTTTTTGATACCCCCTCGTAATTATGATTGTAACATCTTACAATTGGAAAAGCAGAAATGGTAATTGATATACGTGATATTTTGGTGCACACACATATATTTCAAATTTTGAAAGCACCAAAAAGAAAAAAAGCACTGTGTGGTGTTTCTATAATTTTAAATCTTTCTGCAAAGTTTCATTATAAGATGAGGTATCATTTCTATATTTCATATTTCTCCTTGTTTAAAAGAAAAGATAAGCATGTTTTACATTATGGTTATGATAACCGATCTTTTATTCTTTTATTGTAGCTTGCTCGCTATCTGAATCGGCCATACTGGGAGCAGAAACATGAAGAGACCAAGACTGCTGTGGCTACTGCCCCGTCAGCTCCTGTTGGTGGCGCTGACCCCGTACCTGCCACAGCGCCACCTATGGCACAGGTCACATCTCAACCAATTTATGCCCAGAGTGGCAACAGAGTACAAGAAGTAAGTTATTACTGCCCCATCTGATCCTATTGGTGGCACTGACCCCGTACCTGCCACAGCGCCACCTATGGCACAGGTCACATCTCAACCAATTTATGCCCAGAGTGGCAACAGAGTACTAGAAGTAAGTTATTACTGCCCCATCTGATCCTATTGGTGGCAATGAACCCGTACCTACCACAGCGCCACCCGTGGCACAGGGCACATTTCAACCAATTTATGCCCAGAGTGGCAACAGAGTACAAGAAGGAAGTTATTACAGCCCCATCTGATCCTATTGGTGGCACTGACCCCGTACCTGCCACAGTGCCACCTATGGCACAGGTCACATCTCAACCAATTTATGCCCAGAGTGGCAACAGAGTACAAGAAGTAAGTTATAACTGCCCCATCTGATCATATTGGTGGCACTGACCCCGTATCTGGCACAGCGCCACCTATGGCACAAGTCACATCTCAACCAATTTATGCCCAGAGTGGCAACAGAGTACAAGAAGGAAGTTATTACCGCCCCATCTGATCCTATTGGTGGCACTGACCCTGTACCTGCCACAGCGCCACCTATGGCACAAGTCACATCTCAACCAATTTATGCCCAGAGTGGCAACAGAGTACTAGAAGTAAGTTATTACTACCCCATCTGATCCTATTGGTGGCACTGACCCCTTACCTGGCACAGCGCCACCCATGGCACAGGTCACATCTCAACCAATTTATGCCCAGAGTGGCAACAGAGTACAAGAAGTAAGTTATTACTGCCTCGTCTGATCCTATTGGTGGCACTGACCTCATACCTGCCACAGCGCCACCTATGGCACAAGTCACATCTCAACCAATTTATGCCCAGAGTGGCAATAGAGTACAAGAAGTACGTTATTACTGCCTCATCTGATCCTATTGGTGGCACTGACCCCGTATCTAGCACAGCGCCACCTATGGCACAGGTCACATCTCAACCAATTTATGCCCAGAGTGGCAATAGAGTACAAGAAGTAAGTTATTACTGCCTCATCTGATCCTGTTGGTGGCACTGGCCCCATACCTGGCACAGCGCTACCTATGGCACAGGTCACATCTCAACCAATTTATGCCCAGAGTGGCAACAGAGTACAAGAAGTAAGTTATTACTGCCCCATCTGATCCTATTGGTGGCACTGACCCCGTACCTGCCCAGCGCCACCTATGGCACAGGTCACATCTCAACCAATTTATGCCCAGAGTGGCAACAGAGTACAAGAAGTAAGTTATTACTACCCCATTTGATCCTATTGGTGGCACTGGCCCAATACCTGCCAGAGTGGCAATGCATGCCACCTATGGCACAGGTATAAGATATTAAAATAATTTGCCTAATTTTACAACGTCGTATATCCTCTCACTGTATTGCAGTTTAGATTTCCCAAAGTGTGATTTACTGTCCTTTTATGTTTTTCAAAATACATACAATAAATTGGCATTCATCCACCTCTCTCATCCTTTTTTTTTTTTAAAGTTCTGGATGAACAACATTTTTTGTCCTGATAGAGACATATGGCCCAGCAATAAATCTCAAATTAAATTTGCTTGTATATCTAAACATACTTAGCCACAAAGATGGGCTATTCCAGATGTATATAATTGCACCCCCTCACCCTATGGAAGTCGCTTCTCTTCTGGAATTGAAGTTAAAATGACGGCTGGGACTTCATGTGCCAGCACTGGAATTTGGTTGCAAGATAGAATTTGAACAAATTTACAACTGGAATTTATGAAAAAGCAAATGCCTTCCATATCTTCACCATAGACTTTATGCTACTGGAATTTCAACAATTTGCTGTGCCTTCCATACCATGGAATGGAAGGCCAAAATAACTGCTGGAGTTGGAATCCTGAATGGAATTCCAACTGGAAGTGTCCTATTTAGACATGCCCCCATGGGGGGGGTGCTGAATATATCTGGAATAGCCCGATGTACCCTTCAAAGTGGCATGTCACAAATATTTCTCTCAAATTGGGTGTAAAACTGAATTTATACTCTAAATCTGTTGAATTCCAAATAATTTTCATCGCAAATGACACTTCACTTGAATTCACTCTCTAACACAAATGGATTGCTGACATTGAAAATGCAACAAAAGTTTAAACCCTTGATGTAGAGCAGTGTGTTTATTTTTGTGTAGGGTTCAGCTTTAAATGTCTGCATAAATTTCATATTTTTTCAAATGCCCATCTGAAATGAAACTCTTATTCCATCATTGTCTATTTGTTTCCAGCAGCTACAAAATGGTGAAGTCAATGACGATGAGGAATTCTTGCGCGCAATTTCAGGAAACATAGAAGTGTTCCTCAACCGAATGAGAAGTAATGAATCGCGTGGACGTAGCATAGCTAGCGACACTACGGTCCAAGGGTTATTCCAGACTTTATCCAACATGCATCCACAACTGCTGAAAGTTCTCCATGATAGAGAAGAGAGACGAGGTGAGTTTTTTTTTTTTTTTAAATAAATTTTGAGATGAGTTCTATAAATCTTTTGAACAATAACAGTAAATATTGCTAGATTTCTCCCAAAACAGCGCTATAGGAAGGGGGCCCTGGCTTGAAATAGCGGTGGGACAAAAATCATAATATCTGAACGATATTTTATTAACTGTCCCAGTATTACTGTACCATTGTTAGTTTGAGTAAACTTATCGTCCCGCTATTGAATAAGTATATATATATATTTTATGTCAATTTTTGGTCAAAATTATCCAATTTTTGCACAAATTTTAAGGTTTTACATCAATTTTCAGCTGAAATTAGCAACTGTGATGAAATTGTTCGCACAATAAATGCACATTATAAAGAAATTCCATTTGCCTCCAGTTTGATCCCCCAATTTTGAAAATCTTTGCCCTTATTCATCGGGATAAAACATGAATATGCTTGTTGTTATTGACAAATAACAGACCGGTGAAATCACATTTGATGACAGATTCATTGACTATTCAACATTATGCTTTCAAATACTTAGTTTTGAAAAAACATAAAACATGTTTTTTTCCTGAGGAAAATATATTTTGTTGTGTGCATCGTGCTCTATGTTATTTTTAGGCTTTAACCCTAACCCAATACAATGACAATATAATCAAATTTCTAAGCATGTAGCATTCTGTACTACTGAACTGCATGGTGTAGGATTACAAGCACAGTCTTTGCAGGTTCAAGTTCAAAATCATGCATGACTCGCACACAAACCTTGTTTGTTTTACTGTATGGGTTAGGACTGAATAGCTTGCCTGTTTTCAGTGTGGTCTAGGATTCTATGCACTTTGGTGTGCCAGGGTTAGAACTAAACATACAATGCAGTTTTATATTAGGCCTTAAAAAGAATTGTTCGATTGGCGTAACCCGACCTACCCTAATTTTATAACCGACCCTAGATATTTTTATTTTTTTGAGCATGGTAATAAACCTCCAAATCCCAAATTTGATGGGAATCGATTCATGGGAGCCCAAGATATGGCTTGCAGGACATTCAAAATGACAAATAAAAGATGTGTGAAGATGTTTTTGTATACAGGGTGTCCCAATAAACATTGTGCATGGAAATAGAGCTGATTTTCTCAGAAGTTTGTCTAACTATCTCCTTAGAACACATATTACTTTAAAGTTCATGCCCGTGCCTATCATTGTTGACAATTTCAAGCTAATCCATTGATGCGAACCAGAGATATGATTGATTTTGCCAGCTTGTATCGGGAATGACCCGGAAATCCTGTGGTTAAGAATGTTATCAAAGAACTTCGAAAGGCTTCATACAAACCTTTGACGCTCGAAAACAGCCACCACGTACCTTACTCATATTCTTCAAAAAATTCATCAAAAACAAATTAAACAGAAAGTTGTCTTATCACACGCAACGACTCTAGATTCATTATTAGGATTAGATAAAGATAGTATTAGAAAACTGCTTAAAGTTTGCACAAACTCTAAGAAGTCTTTTTACAAGATATCTTTGAACATTGCTTCCCAACATTATGAAATATTTTATGGGCTTATAAATCGTATAAATTTATGACATGGTATTCTGTGTTTTGTTATAGCCAATTTATTGTTTTCAATCTTTTTGACAGCTCTTAGAGTTATGAATGTGTATCTTTTTCACATGTCCAATTTAAGTCCTTTCTGGTCAAAACGACCTGTATGTCCTTCAATCTGTTTTCCTAAATGGTTGATATACCTTCTGCCCTGCTTTCCATATCTCTAACGACACGGCATTCCTCTTAGTTGTCATAATGTTCGTACTTCACTTCTTCGTCATGAGGTTCATACTTCATTGTCAATTAATCAAGCGTCAATGATGTGTAACTCCTATCAACATTTTTGTTTAATGCTTCACCGTAGAGATTCTCCTTGTGCAGAAGGAAAATTATATATGCTGACAAAATTAACGATATCTCTGGTTTGCATTGATGGATTTTCTTGAAATTTTCAACAATGATGAACAAAGGCATGGTCTTTAAAGTGATACAATTTTAAAGAAGCTAGTTGAAAGAACTTCTGAGAAAATCAGCTTTATTCCCATGCACAATGTTTATTGGGACACCCTGTATGTGCCATATATTTTGTGTTCTTGTCAAACATAGACTTAGAAAATTAAAAAAAACATTAAAAAAAAAAATCCGACCTACCTACCCTATTTTTTTTCTATGTTACGCCAATCAAACAATTTTTTTTTTGGCCTTACTTTGCACTTGACCGATAGAAGTCAAGGATTACTAGACACAAAACAAAAAATATTTAGTGAGAAGTTAAAAGTGTACTTGATAACATCATACGCTTATTGAAATGATTTATTGTAGCTTAGGATTTATTTTGAAATCCAACCCGATTGCTTTACTACTTTGATCTACAATTAGCTGGCCTCTTCACATCATGAGTTGATACAGGGAAACATGTGAGGGGAGCGTGGCTGAGCGGTTAGAGCACGGGTCTTGTAATACAGAAGTTTTGGGTTCGAGCCCCGGGCCGGGCAGTTTTCGTCTCCTTGTTTCTTTGGGCAAGAAACTTTACCCTACTTGCTCCGTGGTTCGGAATTCACGTAAAGCCGTTGGTCCCCTGTATGAATAGACTCCTTCATGGGGTATGCATGTCATGCAAGTACAGTGTATCATTGATTGATTGATTGATGTGCGTAGCTGAACACAGCACAACTGCAGAAGACACAGCGCATGTTGTATGTGTGACTCATGCATCAGTATCTATTGTGCACGCATATGTGGGAAAATTAAAAAAAATATGTTTGGCCATAGATGCCTTTTAGAGGAAGGGTCAGTCGGTCGAGAAAAGGTGTTTTAAATATTTATTTTTATTTTTTTAGGCATAAAACTGTACACATGTATGAAATAGAGTCAAAATATGGATTAAAAAGTATGATTTTCAACACGTAATCAATGTTTAAAAATAATTATGTACAAGATCGAACGAACAATTTAAAATACTTATTTACTGAACTACTTTGCCTGTAAAATTGAAAAGAAAAAAGGTTTTTTTTCTTGAAATTTGAAAATTAGGGTCGGTATTGTTTTGAACAGTAAAAACTTTTTGCCAGATTTTGAAAATTAGGGTTGGTCGGAAAAGGCCAAGCAATCAATATTTATTTATTTTTTGACCATATAATGATTATATCTTGACATACTACTGATTTGTTGCTGGCAATTTGAAATTGTTGCTAATAGATCATAATTATTCAATCTTCTGATTCCCTATTGTTGTTTAGCTCAAATGGAAACGTTACAAGACAAGCTTGCTCAGATCCGAGATGCCCGTGAAGCATTAGATGCGTTGAGGGAAGACCATAGGGAGAAACTACGACGCGAAGCTGAGGAAGCAGAGAGAATCCGTCAGATTCAACTGGCTCAGAAATTAGAGATAATGAGACAGAAGAAACAGGTACTTGGATTATTACATCACTGTAATTATAATTGAAATTGATTCAATAAAAATAGAAAACAACAATTTAAAAAAGCAGATGAAATTTTGAAGAATATACAATCATCACATACTTAAAGAGATGGTACCTAAGATAATCAACTTTTATTTCGGACGGGAATCTCGAGCACTAAAATTCCTGAAATGTATAACTCAAAATCTGTTGGATGACCGCTCATGGCTATATGATTTATCCTGCTTGTTACAAAATTCCACCTGTTTTTACAAGGTTTCTTTGTAGCTTAATTTAAGGGAAAAACATATTTGAGGGAAGGGTACTGAGTCTGCATAGTAAAAATGGCATTTGAAGCCATATTTCAATTTCTAAAAACAAAAAATTCATGTAGAACTTTTTTACATTAGTAAAGCCTATAATCTGTTTATATCTGTCCACAGGAGTATCTCCAATACCAGCAGCAGCTCGCATTGCAGCGCCTGCAGGAGCAGGAACTGGATATGCAACGACGACTTGAGCAGCAGAAACACCAGCAGCAGATGCGTCAGGTGCAGTACACGACACCCTATCCAGGCCAGCAGATGGTGGGCATGCCACCAGGGGCAGGAATGCCACCGGGGGCAGGACAGATGCTGCCTGGCCAGTATTCACAACAACCACAGGTAAATATTGCAGAAACATTTTGAATATAAAGCGAATGCATAAGCATTATAAATAATTACTGTGCCCTAGCCAGGCCAGCACATGGTTGGGTTGCCACCTGGGGCAGGACATTGCCTGGCCAGTATTCACAACAACCATGGGTAAATATTGCAGAAACATTTTGAATGACCAATGTAATAAAAAGCGAATGCATAAACATTATAAATAATTACTGTGCCCTAGCCAGCACATGGTTGGCATGCCACCTGGGGCAGGACATTGCCTGGCCAGTATTCACAACAACCACAGGTAAATAGTACAGAAACATTTTGAATGACCCATGTAATATAAAGCGAATGCAAAGGCATTATAAATAATTACTGTGCTCTAGCCAGGCCAACACATGGTTGGGTTGAAATGCCACCTTGGGCAGGACATTGTCTGGCCAGTATTCACAACAACCGCAGGTTAATATTGCAGAAACATTTTGAATGACCCATGTAATATAAAGCAAATGCATAAGCATTATAAATAATGACTGTGCCCTAGCCAAGCCAGCACATGGTTGGGTTCAAATGCCATGGGGGGCAGGACAGATGCTGCCTGGTCAGTATTTACAACAACCACAGGTAAATATTGCAGAAACATTTTGAATGACCCATGTAATATAAAATGAATGCAAAGGCATTATAAATAACTACTGTGCTCTAGCCAGGCCAGCACATGGTTGGGTTGAAATGCCACCAGGGGCAGGACAGATGCTGCCTGGCCAGTATTCACAACAACCACAGGTAAATATTGCAGAAACATTTTGAATATAAAGCGAATGCGTAAGCATTATACTGCATAAGTGGTATTTTTCGTGCTACATTGATTTTCGCGCAAAATTGTGTTAGCGCGAAAATAAATGCACCGCGAAAATTTATGTGTACTTGTTACAAAGGGAATTCCATTGCCAATGTTCACTTGCATGAAAATAAAAACGTGTGAAATAGTCCAAAAAATGGCCGTGCGTGAAAATTACTGAGCGCGAAAATATTGGCGTTTACAGTAAATAATTACTGTGCCATAGCCAGGCCAGCACATGGTTGGAATGCCACCAGGGGCAGGGCAGATGCTGCCTGGCCAGTATTTACAACAACCACAGGTAAATATTGCAGAAACAATTTCAATGACCCAATATATGTGTAGCCAGTATAGTGCACTTATCCATTTAGTGATTTACATATATGCAATATTTCAGGAAATACAGTTGAATGTCCTTTTCAATCACATTTGCTTGGAAAAAACACATTTGCAGCATATTTTCCAGCTATTTAGAAATTTTACTAGTAACTTGCATTCCTACATTTAATTACCAAAGTATATGCAACAAATATAAAGGCTTGATACACACAACCAAGTCAGAATGTATGAAGTGTTTTGTTTGAGTTGATTTCTTTGTTGAACACCTCATTATGATTTTCAAAGTATTTCCATGTCCTTGAATTAAGCACTAGAGTCCTAACACTCATGTCATTTGATAAAGTTGACAAACTTAAATAGTGAAAAGGAGGCATAAATTGTGCATACTGCTGAATGTTGTCAAATATTACTCTGACAAATATATATATAACTAGTCCATTTCATTTTGATTTCAGACGTTCAGTCCACCCAATTCCATGCAAGGATCTCCTCAGCACGCCTACAACACACACCAGCAGCCAAACTATCCCACTCAGCCACCCCATATGGAGCAGCCCTCATCTATGGAACCTCCTCCAGGACCTGGAGGGTACCAGCAGACACCACCAACTCAACAATACCATCAATCACCAACCCAACATGGAGCTGGTGTTCCGCAGGGATCCTACGGTGGTCCAGGTCAATATCAAAATCCTGGGTACAATGCTCTTTCGTCAATAGATTATCAAAATCAGCAGCAGCCTAGTAGTAGTCCTTACAATATGCAGGCTATGTCGAGTGCATTGCCTACTACACAGCAGCAGAATGCACCGCCAACGGGTCAGCAACAGTATATCCCCCCTCAGCCCCCTCAGCAAGGTGGTATGTACCCGCAGGGTGCTGACATGCAGTATGCTCCCCCTCCCCAACAGCAGCAGCAGCAGCCCCCTAATCAGCAACCCCCTCCCCAGCAACCCCCTCCCCAAGATGAAGGCACGCTTATTTCATTTGATTAGTATATGTATATATAGATAGGATTCTTTAAAGGTATATAATATAAATCATATATGTTATTATTATTGATTATAACTTTGAATTAGGAAACTGTAAAGCTGGTTTCAGAATTTCTTATTATCTTGTGTGGCTGTGGCAAGAAAAATGTTGGGGCAGTATCGAGCAGCTGAAGGGTACATTGACAGAGATCTGTCATTTTTGAGCTAGTCAAGTGTTACTGTACACACAACTTGGTGTAAAAATATGAGACACATATGCGCAATGTTATGGAAAAACATTGCGTATTATCAGGGCTGCGAAACTCCTATTCCGAGCCAATGGACAAAATTAGTACCCACCACGAACAGGTCAGAGCTGGTGATGTACAGAAAGAATTGATCTATTACTCGAATTTGTATACTCGCCATTCAACCCGTACAAATCAAATGCTTCACAAGTATTAATGACAATGCAACGACTGTTAAAGAGATAAACATCACCTCGCAGAATGTTGTAAACAACTTCGGATTAACAATAGGGAGAACCCTAGTATATGTGCATAATGAAGGTTATTTTGTGACGTAGCATGGTGTATCATTTACATATAGAGCAGATTTGCTACAAGGCACACTTTTTAGCCTGTGAGTTTCATTTCCCATTCTCGATTTTCCCTGGTATTATGCTGTGGACAAGTGATGATCACGCTTGACCAGAGCATGGTGTTGTGGTGTTTTGTATTCATGCTTTCCAGGCATGGACACTATTTTTATAGTCATGATGATAGACCATAATGACTGTCCCACTTTGGGTAAGAAATTTACATGGTCACAAAGATTCAAAATTTTCATATTTCTTATACTTTTTCATACTAAACAAACTGATTTGTTGAAAATATACTCTTTTAAGGAACTAAAATGTTACCATGCATTGTAATCAACCTCCTGACCTTTTCCACTCATTCATACCTGTCAAGTCTCCCAATTTAGGCGGGAGTCTCCCAATTTTTGGTAGACCTCCCGATCAAGTAGCCATTTCTCCCGCTTTGAAAAAAAAATCTCTCGCTTTGAGAGATAAATGCACCGTGGTGTCCTGCTAGCATGTATAACAGACTGTGTACAACCCTACATTTTGTAGAGAATTTAAAAATGAGATCATTATAAGTCGTTAGTGTGCACTTGTGAGATTTTTTTCTCGCTTTTTTGACAATTTTCAAAAGATACGTTTAACATTTTTGGGTGTATCTTTTGGGCCTCATAATCAGTTGTCCGTAAAAAAAACGTTACTCGTAAATTTTAATCTCCCGAATCAGATTTTGGAAATGTTGACAGGTATGTTCATTTTCAACTTCAACTATCCAGATCACAAAATTGCCGCAATGATGTACCTCGTCATGTGAGTGCAAGAGAGTCGTATCTGCAATGGCTGCCCTAAGTTATATTTATTTTTCAACTTGTCACAAGAATGTGAAAAATCTCTCAAAATGTTACTGTCTTCTGTCAGTGGTTCTTGAAATGGTTCTTCAGGTGATGGCACCTGAAGAACCATTTCAAGAACCAGTGACCCAAGACTGGAGATTATACAGTGTGCAAACCAAATTTATGACAAATGGCAGCTATTGGAGATAAGACTTTCTTGCACTCACATGACGACGTGTCAATGAACATCCCCACATTTGAAAGAAAATTAACTTCATCACATTAATAGGTGAACCGGAACAGAAATACTAAAACCAGCATAAGGTTTCAAATATAAAATTAATTTTCTTTTCTCAATTGAAATACATCGTTTATTTCCATTGCTGCAAAATGTACAGAAATGAATTAACAAGATTTAAGGGCTGGTGCTTTTCTTGGGGGGGGGGGGGGCCTGACCTAGAAAGGTGATTTTGGGTATGTGCAGCCTCAAGACCCCCTTTTCACACCTTGTCTGCTGCTCCCATTTCCAAGCACAATCCTTTTTCAGAAGCCCTATTTTCAAAACTCTTCAGTTTCCTAGCCTCATTTTTTTGATATTTTGTTCCAAAAACCCACATTTCAAGCAAAATTTAGGAAATTTTTGCTTCCAGGGCTCAAATTTAGGCCCAAAAATTACTTATCAAGTGTCATTTAGGGGTCACTTCAGTTCTCTGGACTCCATTTTCAGAGACTAGAGTAAGATATCGTGACAGAACACCCTACCAAAACCAACGTTGGGTGCCCCCTTCCCCCAGGTTCTTATCTACTGTGCAAGTTTCATAGTGGTATCCTTTTTGCAGCAATGAGAATTATTTTGATATATCAGTCAAGTCAAAAGAAACAACTTATAAATGTCTGTATTACAACGAGAATTATAGGTATCCCACATATGTTAAATGTTTAGTTTGTGTCAGTGGTGTAGCCAGGGGTGGGCAAGGTGGGCGATTTGCCCACCTCGGAAATTTTGAAACCTGGGAGAAAAATAAAGGGGGCAGGGAATTGCCTTTTTTTCATAAAATTACGACAATTAGACCTGAAAATTTCTAAAAATTAAGTTAAAAACTTCATAAAGCACAATATTTGGCGGTTTTTCTTGAAAAACCCGACTGAGTCGGCCCCTTGGAACCCCTGTAAAGTTGCTCGATAAAATCCATTGGAGAAATCTTGGGTGGTTTGCCCACCCTTGGAGAAAGGCCTGGCTACGCCACTGGTTTGTGTAGGTTTTGATCACTGATTCTGTCACATTTAAAACTTTCAAGTCATGAAGAAAATTTAGATGATTTACTAAAGCAAATGTATATTATCAAACTACTCGTACAGTGTAAAGGTGTATAATAGTACTTACAGTATACTCTTGTATGTGGATTTCAGAAAGCTGTACAACTAAACCAGTTATTACATGGATCATAAAACTAAACGTAAAGCTTATAGTATTATAATTCAAAACAGTTGAACAAGTTAACTTGTTTACTTAAGGTTAAGGTTAATCACTAAGGATAACCCAAAAAAGCCTCTAATAAAGCCTCTATTTCCATTGGGGTCCAAGTTCTTTCTTTAATCAGTTTTGGATAAAGGAGAAAGACCAGAGTGCCCGGAGAAAAACCTACAAAAGGGAGCATGAACTGCTCAAAAACCAAATGCACATACAGGGCCGCGACCGGGAATTGAACCCGGGGTTCATTAGTGCAAAGCGAGGGAAGTACTGCTGCACTAACCCACTTCTAAGGATCTCTTCAAAACTTGACTATTACCATTGCTCAGAATATCCGGCCATAACCAGCGGTTTCAAGCGCCATTTGTGATTTGAAAGTGTTCCCTTGTCAGTGGTTTCTAGCACCCACCTTGACATTACAGCTAAAAGCACACGTTTTGAAAATAATATACGCTTACATTGTGACACTAATAAACAGTTAGTTCACATGTTGTTGAGTGGCCACTTTGGAGCGAATTCATTTTAAGTTAGCTCAAAATGCTTGCCAATGAGTCCTGTTAAAGGTATTCCAGTTATATTTCAGTGGGGCTTGTTTGTTTAATTCTTGTAAGATGTTTAAACCAAGATGAATCTATAATCTGATTGTAATGTATCATTGGGACCAAAACGAACTGGTGATTGATATATTAGCTTATACTAACAGCATTTATTTTCAATGTGTCAATTTTAAGATTGCACTCGTCATATTGATGAATATTGTAGTATTGTGACTAACATGACAGAATCTTCAAAACTGACCATTTGATATAATTATTAGCTAATCATGTAATCCTATTTATATCGGTTTCTGAAAGACATGAAACCACTGGTATTTAGACCCACTATTTTTAGTTTTTACTGATTGTTTCCCAAAGCTTATATTTATGTGTATGCCTTTAGTCTTTAAAGCAAAAATAACTTCAAAATACTGTGTAAATGGAGTCCTGGTGTTATTGCCTTTCTGGAAGTGTATATTTTCATGTTTCTGATCAGTATAATTCACAAGTATTTTTTCGCTAATGAAAAATAACATTACAAGTGAGTGTAGTCATTGTCAGTGATTATCATTCCATTTTTATCTTGTCAAAAAACCTCTTGTTTTCTTCACATAATTATGAATTCATGAGCAAAAGGAAAGCCTTAATCTGCTTGCACATTCGATGGGGTATCAAAAAGTTGTAAAGATCACCAAGAAGAAATACAGCCAGGAACATGATTCTATTATGCAACCCTTAAGTCATCTTTACATAGCCACTGTACAAAGTATCACATTTTGTCCACTTAAAAAATGGTTGTCCACAGACCGATATTGTAGAGCTCCTTTTTAGCCAGAAAATCAATATTGTATTTCACTAAAAATCAACATTTTGAGGTAGGCCATGATTTATTACATCATAATGATGTAATTTATTGACGGATTTCCATAATTTTGGAATCAATTGAAAGAGGAGATTCTAACCTATACTATGGTATCAAATATTTAAACTTTAGGCGTGTCATCGTAGAATAACTGAGCTGAAACCCTTCAAATGCAGGAAGTTAATCACGCAATGTATCTTTCCACACAGTTTATCTGGTTAGTGGAGGAAGGTTGTTGACATCTATCACCACCTGTATAGAAAGTATGAATGCCATTGATATTATTTTTACATCATAATGTAAGAATGAGTGACCATATTGACAAAATTTCATTAATATAGCTCCTTTCCTTCTGGGTGATCTTTAAAACTTGTTGATATCCCCTCAAATAGCTGAGGTCACTACATACAAATACAACAAGTATTCGCATTTGAAATATTTCTTATACATTCATTGTAGTAGAATGGATTTGATGACAAAAAAAGTCACTTGGTTTATAGGATGGACCATTTCAGTCTGAATTAATATTTTGGTCTCATTTTAAAGCTGAGATTTGCTGCTTTAAAATGACACCTTTTGATTATCGGATTATTGGTTGCAAAGTTACAGTCAAATGATTTTACGGTCTGTAGCTAATTCCGAAAAATGCAGTTTTGAGAAAATCATGTTGTAAAGTTTTGTACTATCTAAAACTTGAATGGAGAGGGGCTTTGTGTTACCTTGGATTTTATTACCTTTCTTTAATGTTTTGGATGTTGGAACCTGATTGACATGATTCTATGCACGTCAAAGGTAACGTCTCCAATGAAATTAAACATTTGACCTCTGACACACTATTTGACAATGCTCAGCTTCAATGGCCCATAGCATGTTATATACTTTTCCCACTTAAGTATATGATGGGCCACAAATATATGTTTGGCTTTCTGCTACATGTAATTGTGAATTCATAGTAAATTGGTGATTGACTGTTCTGATATATCACAAATGTACAGACATCTTATAATGTGGTCTTAATGACAGTATGTGTTCAGTTTATTTACAATTGAATACGCCAGAATAAGAACATCCCAACCCCAATAGCTCCCTTCTGTTAATTATATTTATAAAATATAAATGCATACAAATTTCTGAAAATGCTTTCACATCACTAAAATAGCATTTCCATGTCAATATCTTAATCATATTGTCACATTTGACCTTGTAGTTGACTTGTTTAGACATTGTTAGATAATTGTTATAGTACATAGTTGCTATATTTACACAGCCATTACAAGAACATCCCAATTCCACAAGCTCCCCTCTGCAACTATATGCTAGGAAAATTATCTAACAATGTTTAACAAAGTCAACTACAAGGTCAAATGTGACACTATTATTGGGATAAAGACATGGAAATGCTTTCTAGTGATTTGAAAGCGTTTTCAGAGATTTATAAACATTTATATTTTACATAACTTAACAGAAGGGAGCTATTGGAGTTGGGATGTTCTTATTCTGGCTTATTCAATTATTGAGTCAATCGTGTCATATTGTAATGGTGAATACAATGATATTATAATGAATAATAAATTTATTGGTATATGTCAAATAATTCA
>JXSR01S019891.1:61108-73196 GCA_000969725.1 Ophiothrix spiculata | reverse complement strand
AAAATGTCCAGAGTTTGGCCAGGGTGCAGTCAAAATTGTTATATACCGGTGCCTTTTATCAAGTTGCTTATTTGAGATGTTTGCTCTAAGCTACTGCATTACAATATTGTACTTCGCTATGATGGTACAAGAACGTGTTTCACTCATAAATAATTTTCGGTTTTAACTATATACCAATCGCACATTCCCTAGGAGCTTAATGACATAAGGTGAAAACATACTTCTTATGGGCTACCAAACATTTGGTGCATCAAGTCTTTGTCATCTTATAATCTGATATATAGTTACAATGTATTTTCTATTAGTAACGGATGCTTGGTGATGAAAAGTCAATACTCCACCAAATTGTCTTTGATTGGTGATTTTCAACACCAATCATCCGTTATTGATTAGAAGATGCATTGGAATTAATGTAATAACAAAGACTTGTTGCACCAAATGTTTGATAGCTCAAAATAGTATGTTTTCACCTTTAGAGACATTCTGCAGGAGCATGTTTGCAACATGTGCCATTTTGACATGTTTCTGTACCGTTGAAAAACTATTCATAAGTCAAAGATGCCCTGTATCTGTATAGTCATCACCATGACGTGATGGTGTAGTAGGCTACCAAAATCTCACAATATTGTGAAACCATTCTTCAAAGGTACACTGTGCAAACGTGAAGCAGGATAATGGGCAGGTCGATCAACGGATCATTCTGAATCCCAATTGGCTAACAACATCAATATTTGGACCAATATTTGCTGACCCCGATTTCCGACATGACTACCAGGGTTTGGAAGAGAAGCAGGTTTATACCATAGATGATCTACGTCGACATTTTAGCGCTTCCAAACTCACCAAGCAGGAGAAAATTAGGTTGCTGGTCGAATTGTTGCAGTATTTTGAGCTGGCATACAGGTGTGTTTTTTAGAAATATAGTATTACTTTTATATCTATTATTTGAATGTGGGTATGTTTAGGGTGTCAATCTTTGTGAAGATACCTTTTTTTGCTGTTCATTATATTTTGAGGATATGAACATCAATCAAAAAGCATGTAGTATAATTAACAAAAAAAAACAGTTATTCGTGTAAGACAACGAGACTGTTAAAACTGTTATAATTTAGGAAAGAATGAAATATTAATTGTCATTTACAGGCGAAATGATGACACATTCATCATTCCCGTGAAGCTACCAGCTGGCGTTGAGAAGATAGAATGGAAAGACCACCAAAGCTACATCAACTATTACGGGTTGCGCATTGAATGCCGGGATTGCACCGATATCTTCTCTGTTGACACGTTTCCTTGTCTTCAAGTCCGCGCCATGAGCAATTACAAACAAGAAGACATTGAGCCAACATTGTCACACCTTGGAGTGAAGGTTCTAGACCGGGTTGAAGGAATGATTCAGCTTACTGATGACAAGAGGGCCATTCATGTGGCCGTTCGTGTGCGCGAAAAGGCGGACAGAGACCAGGCGAGACGTCAGCTGAATGAAATGAAAGATATGGTCTACTTTGAGTTGAATGAGCGCTCCATCGGTACTCGCGTCAATTTGTGCTACTTGAGCCCACACAATTTGAAAGGGAGCGTGAACAACGACTTGGTAGAAGGCGTTCACATTTACAGTAAGAATGTGATTGAGGAAGCTCAAAAGAAGAACAAAGATGTCACCAATCAGAAGTCTATGATTAAAGAATCGATTCAAGATATAACGGCTCTTCAACACAAACGTGAGTAAAGAATGTCCATAAGCATAAGCCTCTGCACTGTTTTAAAATGAAATAAATCACTTAAGTGCATAAAGGGGACCCTGGATTTTGATCGTGCAAAAACGCAACATAATCCAATAAAGCTGTTTAATGTTATTGACAAGGTAGAGGTGGCGCATGATTTGGTGCAAAACAAAATATTAAACCGTTCGCGTCGTTTTTGAGATAATAAGCATAAACTGGTAAAATAAAGAAGCTGTTCAATCTTTGTTTCGACTCTAAAACCGAAACGAAACACCTGTTTTTATTTTTATTTTTTATTTCAGAAATGTATTTGTAATTACAATCTGCTATCATGAGCCAAATTTCATTGCAAAATGAGCAGAAAGTCACGGATTTCAAAATATTGAGTTAATCTTAGCTTTCGAATAATATATAACGTGTCACACTTTCTTTCTCCATTCTCCGTTTAGAGATCAAAATACAAGGTTGTCAACTGAAAATCTGACAAAAAAAAATTGCTTCAAATCGATTTTGAAATTACTGACTACTATAATATATGATAGCAAAAATGTGATCAATTAACCGTGATTTTTGCACCTTCTGGCATAATTGACCTTCAAACCTCGACCACACTTATGCATGGATGCGTTTTATATCAAATTTGTTGACATTTTCACCATACTTCTACTTTAGAAGCCATTTATTCAAAATCTTCATTCGCGACTTTTCGTTCATTTTGCTAGAGCAGGCCACATTTTAACCAAAACTGTGATAGTTTGTTTTGAGTGCTTTATGTACTCGTAGGATCCAGTTAAAAAATCACAAACTTTATCTTTAAACTTTATCTATCAGACAAAGACATTTTAATTCAAAATCTCTGTAGCCGTATAATACAAGAAATGTTCTTGTTTTGGGCCATTTTAGAACATTCTTCATAATGTAAATAATGTTTCAAATGCACATGTGCAGTGATACCCGGAAGTGTGTAGCTCTGCTTGCGGTGAAAAGGTAAACTAATCAATGGTAATGGCCACCTAGAAAATACAAAGTATGGCGGTGCAAATTAAGGGTTCATAATTACCCGTTTAGAACATTCAAAATGACCACAGAGGTTGTACTTGATATCAAGCAATATAAAGCTTCAAGTTTTTGAATATGCTTATGGTTTTTCATTGCGATTTTTGATTTTATGTTATTTGTGATTTAAAGTGGTGCAGGGACTTTCCGGGCACACTTTACTTTTATCTTTTTAAATGAAACGATTGAATCTTGATTGATAAAGTATCAGTATAACAGATTAATTTATTTGCCTTAATATAGAAATTTGTACCACGAATTCAGTTCGAGTTTTCAACTTTTGAGGGGGGTAGTGTAGGAACATTTATTGCATATGCTAATTTAGATATTTTATGTCAACCTAAATGAGATCAAAATTGTAACCGATTTGCTGGGTTAAATCAAATAGTTATTTCTAGGTGAGTAAAACTACGTTTCTAATATTCTTCTGCTCAACAAATTGAAAACACAGCAAAGCAGATAATTCTATTAAACATAGCATTTCACTTCAATTTATTCCCATGCAAAAACGTTGATAGTACATATATTTGATAAAGTAGATGCTGCAATAAGTTATGAAAGAGTATTGGTCGTGATTTTATTTGTGCAGGATTATGATTTCTCAAAAGGTATAAGAAGTAACTTGCAATATATCTATAATGCATACAAACTGTATTTTCTTTGTTGCAAGAATATAAATAGGATTACAGTATAATGATAAATACACCATATATGTTTATAAAAATTTCTTATTTTGCTTCCAACATTGATGTTTCAGAAATACTTGACACAGTAGAAGCAATCAACCCAAAGAGATTTGAAATAGAAAACGTATCTCCATGTAAGTATAACAATATTATGTAAGGCATCCGCATCTCTGAGACAAATGTTAGCAACCACTTGTGTAGCAATAGTTTCATGATAAGAAAATATTTTGTTAGACAAATCAAGTGATTACTCACATTTCTTTGGCTTTCACCCTCTCGATGAAAGGTTTTGATCGCAAGTGACGTCCACTGCTCTTTTCCCACGACGATTCAAATCCGATGATCTTTGTAGTCTCTTTCACATGAAATTTTGATTTAGCAGTGGGTTGTATACGTGATCCAGGGAAAATAACTGATCAAGAGTTCGAAATCATTTGTGAGTTATCACTGGATTTGTCTGACAAAATATTGTATTGTAGTTTGAACAATCCTACAAATACACATTTTCAGTAATTGTTACAGGAGTTAGATGCAGATGCTTTACCTAATATTGTCAAGCAAAAATAACACCCTAACCATGACCCGACCCTAACTCACCAACTTATGACCCAACATAAACTCAATAACCATGACCTTGCAATAATCCTTAACATACCCTAACCTTAACCCTAAAATTGGGACCAAAAGTGTCCTTGGTCCTTTGTCTTTGTCGCTTCAGCTTTGTCAATAACATTAAATGATTTTCTTACCCAGATCATGATATCCCCATGGATGATGCTTCGCTTCAGAAGCTATCGGAAGAAATAGGAGATTGGGAAGCTCTTGGGCACTATCTGGACGTCAAAGATGCTGAAATTCACAAGTAAGTTTGTGTTATTGTTACTTCTGATTCTTATGTTGGATTTAAAAATGAATTAAAATACGCTCATACATGGGCCATTTTATAAACAAAACGGGATATCTGCTTTGAAAACTTTATTATTATATAATATCTATGGTTTTAAAGTTGTCTTTGTTTAAATTATACAAATACATAATTAACCAATTTTGGAAGAATCCTTTAACGTTCATGTTTGAAGGATTATTTTGTGCTTTGCTTCCAAGCATTCTCTTGGCGCAGTCAAGCATGACCAAGACATTCAATCACCTGCTTATTATTCTAATACAGAAAAGCATTCCATATGACCACTTAGTTTAAATAAAGAAGTTGCCTTGACCAAGGCGGGGGTCAAATCAAATTTGACTAAATATCACGTTTTTGACCCACTTTTGTTGTTGCCCCCTTACCAGGAAGTACATGAGAAAATTAATCCCATTCGGAGTTCCATTTCACACCAAACAAGATTACCTATCAAAGCTGACCAAAAGCAACATAACTTTCCAGTTTCCAGTTATTTTCATCATAAATTGACCTTTACATAAAAAAGTGGTAAAAATGTTTCATTCCAACTTTATGAGCAACCGAGTATAATTCAGGTCTCAATGACAGTGTCCCCCCCGGTACAAGACCAAGTGCATTTTTTTACGTTCTGAAATCGTTATAGAAACTTGTTGTTTCTTTTTAGTTTAAAAACGATTGATGAATTTCCTTTCATATTTTCAGGATTAAAATGGATTACAGTCCCGAACAACACAAGTATCAGTTATTACTACAATGGCGACAAATGCAGGGCAGTGATGTCGGAAAACAGGAGAGGTTGAGAGAAGCACTTCAAAATCTTGGGCGTATCGATCTCGCCCACGGAATGTCAGGTTGGTTAAATGTTAAATCTGACACTGCATGAAACCACAGTAGGTTATATACAGTATATAAGTATATTAATATAAAAATATGAAACATAAATCAGATTACACAGGAAGAATATATGAGATGGAAAATAATTATTTAGACGTCAGAGCACAGTTAGGCCACAACTTTGTGCGGCTAGCCGCAACCCGTCCATAGCCTCAATTTTTCAAGATGGCGACTGTATGATTGATTATATACCTTTTAATATTTTCAAAACATGCAATGAATATTTTACGATAATCTTGAGGTGAACAATCAAACCTATGGTCGCCATTTTGGCAAATTAAGGCTGTGGCCAGGTTGCGACCGGCCGCACAAAGTTGTGGCCTAATAATGTGCTCCAACGCCTTACTACCATTTTTATGTTCTTACACTCGGCAACATGAACATGCTAAAGTGATGTCACAGGTCTAATGTTTAACATGTAGGAGCAAGATAAAAGAAATTTTAAACGTTAAAAAACGTTTGTTAAAAATACTGCCTTTTCCCGTATTATAAGTGTTTTACTCTATATAGTTTTTTCTTTCGCCAATGGCTATGCAAAAGCAAAAGCCCTCAAACATGTCCTTACAGTGTGTCCCAGAATGAAGTGAAGAATGAAAAAAATTAATGAAAACCCTTAGATTTCATGAGAGATTTCATTTTCATTCAGACCTATATGTTTTAAACAATGAATAATTTTGTGACTTCTATCAGATTCAGCAACTGCGTTGACCGACGTAGTCCTACGAGGACTAGTGGAACAGCTTGGCAAAAACGAATGGGAAGGCCTTGCCATTATGTTGGGTTGTACTATAGAAGAAATCGACATCAGAGATACTTCGACATTGAGTGTGCAGCAGCTCAATCTTCTTATCAAATGGCGTCGAAGACAGCCAAAGAATATTGATGTTGTCAATTATATGGCTACAGGCTTGAGGGAGTGTGAACTAAAAGACTTAGCTGATCAAATTGAAGGTAGGTTGATAACTTTCTCATATCCCCATAATTAGCTGTTGTTACCCCCAATCTGGGTGATGGGGACTGGGTATCCTGTACACCAGCCTGCCAAAAAGTATGTGTTGGGCAGGTCTCAAGAATTGCAATATAGGGTATCAAAAATCGACCTGGTTCATTGCAGGTCTCATATAGGGTATCAAATTTGACTTTCAAGTTTCTATTCTTATGGTGCGTTCATAGTCCAACGATTTCACAACGATTTCATCGCACGACGTCTACCGATACGCAGTCTTCAAAAATTATAGCGCAATATGCGCAGCGCGTTTGAAGACTGCGTATCGATAGACGTCGTGCGCTGAAATCGTTGTGAAATCGTTGGACTATGAATGCACCAATAGTCACTGAGTGCGACTTTACTTCCTAAATGGCCATCCATTATAAGACAATAGATGGCAGTGTGTTCAGCGTGAAACGCAGTGGAGCCGCGCGTTCAAAATCACGGCGCGATGCAGGTAAACGCACACCTCCGGCGCACACAGCTTTACTGGCATGACTGGGTTTGGAATATTTCATGTTTGAATAGGGGTGTACGTTTTTCCAATGATAGTGTTTATAGTTTTGGGCAATAATTTAGATTGTTTTTGGTTTATAAATGACTCAAATTTGTAATTATTGTTTTTTCGTAAATGCATCCCTGCGGAGGCACGCATTACTCAAAATAATGTACGCCCATCCATTATGAGACGATAGATGACTGGCAAAACAAAAAATCTTATCTTTTATTCTCTAAGTATACGGTATTAGACTCGGAAAGAATGGTTAGATTGTTGAATAGTCATTGCCAATAGAGATGCTTAAAATACCAAGTAAAATTCTTAGAATTGTTCAAATAGTACATTATTTGTTTACAATAATAATTTACTCACGTTTTGGAGTCTCAGGTAGGATATTTATTTAAAAGGTATGATTCCAGATAGGGTATCCATTCGAACAGATAAGGTGGATTTATGGTCTCTGATAGAGTATCATTTCTCTCATTTTTGCAAATTTTTGGTCTGACACAGGGTCACCTTTAGAGGTCTGCAGCACGCAGTTGGTTACCCACACACAAGTTAGTACCCCCGACCCCTAAATACGGAAACATGTGATGTATTTTGTGATGTATTATTATAGTGATCGGGTCGGGATATACAAAATTATCCTATTTGACAAGTATGCTTTTATAGTTTTGTAAATTTCCAAAATCAAGATTGTAATTTATTCTCAAGTTTGCATTAATTAGATGTGCAGATATATCATTTTGTTTAGGCTAATGCAAAGGAAACCCAACTTGGTATTTGGTACCAAGTAAGCTAAAGGAAGCTTATTTTACACTTGGTGCAAAAGTGTTTTTTATATTCATTTTTTTGAAATACCTGCGGAAGTGAGTATGCACTGAAAACCAAATGCACATAAAACGTCGGGCCGGAAATCGAACCCAGGACCTCATTGGTGCTGCGATAACCCGCTTGTATGTATATTTTAATCGTGACTCTTTCAGCATGCACAAGAAGACATAGTGATTCTGATAAGAACAGTGCGCATGCACAAGGTGCAACAAAATGAGGTAGTTAAGGGTAAGTGAGTATTTTATTATTTAAATCTTATTATGGGAGCAATAAGTTTGTGTCTGCATTTTTGTCATATTTTTAGTTGAAGTAATTTGAAAATTAAATCGTTATCGGAGGAGGGTTTTTTTTCAAATAAAGTTTGTACTACTATGAAAAATGAGACTCTCTTGTAAGATTATTTTAAATATTGTATCGCATTATTAGATATAGCAATGGCATCGTACATTTTATTTGATTTTCACTAATTCACAAAACCTACAATTTCTCATTGGAAACCTATTTTGCAAATGATGCATACTATGTCATCAGAGTATAATTTTAAGGAGTAAAGAATCGGAAAGAATCAACTAAGATATTGAAAAATCTCTTCCCCTAAGAATTTTAAATGTATTTTTATGTTATTTTTGTTTGTTTTCTTTTTTTCTTCTCTATTTCTTTTCGTCTCCTGTTTTGTCTTTCTTTTTTTAGAAAACTGCTTTTGAAGTGTATCTATAGACCAACATATTAGAGTGTTCATTATACTGACTGTCTTCTGTTGAGTGAACCACAATCATTTCCCGGAACATTTGAATGAGATAATTACTGCATGAACTACTGACAGCATGTATTTTATGTTTTTAGTATACATAATCATTATATGCACCCCAATCGTCGGAATCGCAAAATGATTGGATAAGAGACATTTTTACTTGAAAAGTGGTTCTCTGTGGATACCAATATAATATATGTATTTATCTATAATAGTTTTTTAAATAAGGGAACCACTTACATAATATAGGACATACATGTATTTCTGATAAGGAAGAGGATTGTTTCAGCAATACATGGTGGCATTTCATGAGTTGGGTCAAAAACGAGTTACATGGTCAAAATGGTCAAAAAAACAATTGTTTGATATGATGTTAATATTATTGATCTCTTTCAATTCAAATAACTTTTTAGCCAAATATCACTTTTGTTTTGGCATAATGAGCTAATTAATGGTTAATTACTCCATAGACGGCAATGAAACCTGTAATTTTCAAACGCGTTTTTCTCAAAATTGCCTGTTTTTACTAAAGCAAGTCATAAATTGGAATGATTAATGGTAAACAGGCAATTTTTTCAGGATATGTTCTAAACACTTTAAAATTTACTTTGATGCATTAAACTTGAAACAGACCCCTTAGAGTCTTGGTGTTGATGACCTTCAATTAATTAGAGGCGGGCTATACAAGGGGAGAAAATGGTGATGTTTCAAATCATTCTCTCGTAATTCTTATTTGATGCAGCTTCATGATGATTTATAAACACATGTATTATTAAAAATAAAAATGCTGGGATCATAATTGTTTTAATACACTTCAATGAGATATGTATATTGCTAAATCATGTATCGAATATTGACATGCCATCCAAATGTTGTTGTTTCTTAATGGTTTTTATGTGGGTAATTTTCTCTATACATTACTGTACAAAACATACATTTGCACTCGAAAACTTTAAAACGACATATCTTTTGACCGAGTCAACGTAAATGGTAAAAGTTATACATTTTTCAAAAGGAAATTTGTCGAGGAATCCAATTATGTGATTGATTTTTAGGTACTGTGTACATGAAAAAATCTTTTGACCGATAAACGTCCCAAAAATTAATGAGTCGTTTCATAGATTTTGACCATCCTCAATATTTTGACCACAATGAAATTGGTCACCAAATTAATTATTTTATGGAAGGCTATCATTACATCCTTCAAGTAATGTTTGTGTCATCTGGATACACCTTTCCCCAACAAAATCTCATTGTGCCAAGTTGGTTGACCAAAATGCACTTTTATTTTATTGTGCACCCTGTGTAATTTTTACCCATCCCTAAAAATTAGACTTATTCAGGTAAAATTGAAATCCTCGGAAAGTAAGCTTTCCAGCAATATCTAACTTTGTAGGTTTTAAGTTATATATTCAGAGTTACGATCCGTTGACTACAAATTGGCATGGTTTTACCAATGTTTTTGTGTGAAACGAAAAATATGACCAGTTAATGACTTACGACCAGTGATGAAGTTTATAATCATGGGTGAATGAAAATATTTTGACCAAAATTGCAGTCCCACATGATTTCAATAAAAACAAAAAACAAGCCAGTCACTTGAAAAGTAAGGGTTAGCACTATATTGCCCCAAGGTCTTGCACGTTACAATTTCTAACTTTCTAGAAACACTAGATGCCAAAGTATTTTCTTTTTCAAAATGCAAGATCTAAGAGAACTTGATGCGTTGATTAATTAAGGATTATAAATACAGTGATTCCAGAAGTCGTACAGTGTTTCTAAATGATATATGGCGCTGAATATGAATTCAGGGGCAATAATAGTGCTAAGCCATAGCGTCTGATTTTTAAGCCACCTTTGGACTTTTTAATGGCTTAATCTTAGCCATACAATGATTCTGCTGAAAATTGTTTACAATATGGTGATAATTAAACTGAACCAGAGATATTTTTTCCAAAAGTAATTGAAAAATGACGTAATAACTTGATTTAAATGTATCTGTTTCAAAACCAGAACAAAGGTGGTCGTAAAATAGGTGTGGGTTAGCACTATATTGCACCTACCACTTCATATGTTACCTGACGGCAGTAACTTATCTTTCACAAAAATCTCGATCTTGTTTTTCATGAATAATAAAAATCTGACCTACTGGAAGTTATGAAAACTGGATCATTACAATATCATTATTAATATCGAAGTAAGAGTTTGATTAACACTCTCGTCAATTTGCTGTACGGTAATGATGTTGATTGAGGTATCAATTGACAGTCAAAAATGTGTACATTTTATGTCAAATTGATCAATAAAAAGGGGTAATTGAGAGAAATTTGCGCCTAAAAGCTTCCGATTATTTTCTTTAATTTTGGGGGCACCACTGTTTAAATGTATCTATTTCAAAATCAGAACAAAGGTGGTCGGAAAATAGGTGTGGGTTAGCACTATATTGCGCTTACTCCTTCAATTGTTACCTGACAGCAGTAACTTATCTTTCACAAAAATCTCGATCTTGTTTTTCATGAATAATAAAAATCAGACCTACTAGTACTGGAAGTTATAAACAAAATATACTACTGGATCACTACAATATCATTATTAGTATTAGAGTAAGAGTTTGATTAACACTCTCGTCAATTTGCTGTACGATAATGATGTTGATTGAAGTATTAATTGACAGTCAGTACTTAGATCCTATGCAAATGAGCTTTTAATGAGCAATTTAATTTTTAGTTCCGGCGATCAATATTAGAAGAACTTGGTTGCGATATTTTTTTTCTTGACGTGACCTGTCGGATAGTTCGGACTTCGAACCCCTGTAATCACAAGGTGGTTAATGCAAATATAAAATGGAGATATGGATGAAAATATATAGTTTTTCCATTAAAACATACTTTAGTTTGACTGTTAGGAATCTTAATTTTATTACATTTTAGACAAACTTGCCAATTTTATGGCTGGCAAAATATGTTATATAACCTATGAAACCTCATATCCATGAAATTTGAAAAATATATCTTTCCTGTAAGACTTGAAAATTGGCAAATAAAACAAAGGAAAATGCCGTTCAATTAGATGTACGAAAGGGACAAGATATCGGTCATTACAATTACGCGTTGAATACCCTGATAAACAGCCAGCATCATCGTACGACAAGAAAAACCTTTCAGATCAATCATGTCAATGGATCTGTATGACGTAATTTACCAGCGCTGTCATGTTTGGTTTATACACTCGTGACCTTTGCGCCTACATGCGCAAACCAATTGTGATTGCTCATCCCGAAAGGGGGGACTTTGCGAATGATCTCAATTTTGATTTTATCATTTCATAGGCTAAAGCATTTTCAAAGCTTTAAAATGGCACCTTACTTGTTGAAATTGATCAAGGCGGAAAATCTGCTGGAAATTCTCATTATTTTCTTTGTTTTTTTGCTGCCTATTTTCATCAGTTTCTCGAAAAGTATTCTGTTGCAAAGTCCCCCTTTTCGGGGTGTGTCATCACAATTTTGCATCGATTTTCTTCAGATCCATCATGAATAGCCCATTTATTTTGTAAAATAGCATAATGTTACCTAAGCATATAATTGACAGAATCTGTCGCTAATTTGATATTTTGTGTAATTATTTCAAAACAAATCGGTCTTTCGCAATTGAAACACAATTACCTTTTTTAAATTTATATTTGCACTACGGGGCATGAGCTAATTGATTGCCACAGGAACTGCCATACCCAGCGGAACTATAATGTCTTAATTGACC
>JXSR01S019891.1:40308-61058 GCA_000969725.1 Ophiothrix spiculata | reverse complement strand
TGATTGCCACAGGAACTGCCATACCCAGCGGAACTATAATGTCTTAATTGACCTAATTGGACCAAGGGTCACATTTTCCTACCTGACGCGTGTTTTACGCAAAATTCACGCAAGATTTTCAGGATAGATTTCGGGAAAAAATAAAGATCAAATTTGGCCTCGCTCAATGAAAAAAATCACTTCAGAAATTACATAAATATACATTTGTATTTCAATTATTTTCAATCATTTTGGATTTCAATATGTTTTTACAACATTTATACATCTATATGCATACTTATATTAATTACGATCTATTCTTGATTTTAATTACGATGTGCATGTTGATTGTTTAATGAGCGCTTTACTGTCGTCAAAGGAACTGACCTAAGTACGCCCACTTCCCTGTTGTCAATAACAACATACAATATCATGCACCAAATTGACAATATCAATCCTGACTACCATTGAAGTCATTATACAAATAATAACATTCTGAAGAACGCAACTATTAATGCACATTATAAACAAGCAAATCATTGCGCGCAGTATGAAACAGTAGTATAAGTTCACAGTTACACTTAATTAACTATTAACTTTCAACTTTAAATATAGGCGTATATTTGCGATATTCTGCGCGAGTTATGTCAATCATTCTGCTCAACCTAACTCGCCCAGAATATCGCAAATATACGCCAAAATTTAAAGTTGAAAGTTAATATAGTGTGGCAAGCTGTAAACTTATACTACTCCTTTAAGGTAAAAACTTATGCCGATGCTTGCATAAAGACTGTTAATTTCTGAAGTCGAAAGTTAATCACATCATCGAAAGTCGGATCAAATCGTCGAAAGTTTAGATCAAAAGTTGTAAGAACAGCAGTTTATATTAACGACAAATCTCTCCATCATGGTTGGTTGGTATCTTTCAAAATAGCCTGGTGGAGGTTGGCCATAGCCATATCTTTACCTTTGAGAATGCCTGTTTTTAAACTTTCTTCTCGGATCTCTTTTTCTTTATCAACGGTAAGTTCTCTTATATTACCAATAGTTCTATTTATTATATGTGATTTGCACGCCCGATAATTATCTTCCTCTTGTAAAATAAGTTGATACTCTTCGTTGCTTACATGTCCATCTTGGAGGGCTTTAGAGACAAGTCCGTTTATACTTCCAAGCTTAGATGCGGCTGTAAGTTTGATCTGCTGATGCTTTTCAACTTTTTTTAAAAGAATTTTGCTAATTCCAGTGCTAACAACACTTACAATACCAGTTGCAACTGCGGTAAACCCCAAAGGCACGGAAGCAATTATTCCAATTCCTGTCATTGCAGTCGACAATGCTGCAACAGAAGAAGCGGCTGCTGTTAGACCGGCTCCTGTGTTTAAATAAATCGCTGCATTATAAACATATTTATAACGACGTTTGTATCTTCCTCTTGTTTCAAGTTCTTTTTCAAGAAAATCACGTATATCAGATATTCTTTTTAGTCTAAACGTTTTGCCTTCATCTTCTTGAGGATTAACTTGAGATAAATCGGGGTATAAAGGAGGTGCTGGTGGTTCAGATATTTTTACCATGTTTTTATATAATACAGATTTTTTTTTTTAGATCAATATTTCATCATTTGTAAAGTTCTTTACTTGATATTCTACAAAATGTTCTACGACATCTGTTTTGCTGAGTTTACGGTTATAGAGACTCACAACACCTAACTGATGAACATCTATTGTAATACTAGATAATTCACCAAGATCTACGTTATGCGATTTTCTCGATTTACCATTAACCCAAAGAATAAGTTTATTTCCAGAATAGTCGAAGGCAATATGATTAAATTGTGTTGTGTCAATGTCAATTGATGTGGAATTTTGTTTAGTCATGATTGTGTCCGTTATTCCATATTTAAAACTTCCTGAAGAAAACAACATTTGTATAAACATTGTTGATTCTTTTGCGGAATTATAAAATTCTAAAGCAGAACTGTTAGCCGGCTCTTCAAACTTGGTAGAGAACAAAAACGTCCAGGGCTCTGATAAATTATTAGGTGTAATTTGAAGATTTTGGTTAAGTTGCATTATACCTACATTATTTCCATTGGGTATTATTGTAATCAGGGAAGGATCTAATTCAATCTCATCTGCCGTTATATTAACATATGGTTCTAACAAATTAATATTTTTCTTTGTTCTAAGAGAGAGATAATTTTTATTACCATTTTTCGAAATAACAAGATATCTACCGATAACATCAAAATTTAAATGTTCTAGCAGATATTTCTTATTAACAGCATTCTTTTCATTTTCAGGATCACTCACATTAGTAATTCTATTATCACCCATATCTAAAATTCCAGTCATGATTCCACCAGAACAACCAACTTTACTGCTCTGTAAATAAGTTGCAAAATTATCAACATACTGTTTTGTAGCAGCATCTTGACCATGATCAGGATCTCCTAAATTAACAACTCGATGTTCGGTCATGTTAATGTTTCCACGCATTAATCCACCTGCTTTTTGCAACACATCTGGTTTTTAAGCATAAACAGGATGATCTACTTCTTCTTGTTTCTTTTCAGAAGCTGGCCCGTAAATGCTTCGTCTCATATAAAAAAAAAAACATTTTATTTCAAGTATTAAATCAATAGGTTGTGAATGATTATCTAATTTATCACGTTTACCGTTAGCCCCCTCAATCTTAAAATCGAAATCAAGTTCATTTATACTTCTACAATTTATATCTTTAAGGAGTGGTTTATCATAATTAATCGTAGTTAACTCGCCAAAAGATTTAGGCGACATGGTTTATCATAATTAATCGTAGTTAACTCGCCAAAAGATTTAGGCGACATTGGAATAACACCGAACAGCTGAGGAGGTTCTAATCGCTGATCTTTACTCTCAAAGTTATTAGAAGTGGACAACTGCTTCAAATAAATAAGCAATCTCTTAGGTAAAAAATCAACTGCACGATCTCCTTCATACTCTCCTGCGTCTAACCAAGCTTGATTATTTTCTAAACCTAATAAATATAAAATTGCTTCGTGTAGCCAAACTGAATAATTAGGGGTGATAATCATATTAATCAGACCATTTGTTCTATTAACCGTAATTGTAAAGCCTTCAACTTGACTTGTTAATAGATCGACTAAATCTGAAAAATTATATAACCCTGGTTGAACTTTAAATTCAGTAGAAGCTTCTGGTCCAACTGTTTCAATCAATCTACAACTTTGCTCTTCATAAATGTTATACCAGCCAACCGACATTGATATGCTACGAATTCCGATTTGCTTACAACTTTCTATAGGTTGAACTAAGCGGTATGGTTTACCCTTACTCGCATCTGTCAATGTAATAAACATTATTCTATATATTATATAATATAAAAAATAAGCATTACAAGACCATTTAAGTTTAACGAAGATGTTGAGTACCGCACTGGTGGTGTGTTTGAGACTACACATCAATTCAGTTTAGTAAATCAAATAATACAAGTTAATAAGCGTAGCAATTTTAGTGTTAGATTTCCCAACATATGGCAGGACTACAAACTACCAAAGGTGAAAGAACCCGAGATATATGATAATTGGCTCGCTAATCACATGCAATTTTGGCAAAATCAACTCAACTTTGCTGTTTGGTGTGTAACATCAGGGTGTGGAGTTTCAAAACTTGATCACTTAGAACATAAAGATCCCATGATCAGAAGTATGTTTAGATTTCATGCTTATTATCAAATCAGACGTATTCTTAATGAGATGCAGTGTCCTCTTCCTAACGAGGGTTCATTCAACTCATTAAACAATTTCGAAAGAATATGCTCTGAGTTTGGTATTTCTCCTAGGCCAGATTTTAGACAAAAGTTAGATCACTCTGAAGGCCTTGGATCAGTTCGATATTATTCTTTGCACGGTCTAAAGTCTAAACCAACAAAAGTTTTAGAAAGAGGAGGTGATTATGATCCTTCAAAACATTGGACTGTTTTCATACCTGCGTCTGGGAAATTTGGTGCTAACACCGATATAAGATCGAATACATTGAACAATATTTCAGCAAAAGTGATAAAGGCTAACAATATGATGCAATCGGAAGCTTTGTCCTAGACAAAAGCGTCGGCTTCACACAAGCTGGAATTGCACGCATCAATGATTCTATTAGAACTTATATCTGGTCATGTGTTATATACTGGGTAGCCTAATACAGCGGTGCAGTAACAAATTCCCTTACTGCACTATGTTTTTCATGTCGTAATTTCCTTATTTCATGTCATACATTAGTAAATTTGGTGTCAAATGAAAGAGGAATAAATACATTTTAATAAAATGAAAATTGTATGTGTTTAGCTAATTTAGTTTTTAATTGGGATTAATTTATGTGTTAATTAATCAAAGCGGTGCAGGATGCGGAGCCGCAGGATGCGGAGCCGGTGATTTACATAATTGGGCACAATTCCCACATACTTGCATAGATTTTCACAAGATTTGGACACAAGAATACTAATGTAAAGTTACACATGCGACATAAAAATACATGGAATTAAAGGTGATCTGGGGTCATTTGGGGTCAAAAAACCTCTATGATCATGATAGGTACAGGTGGTTGCAAAATGTGTCACTATTCCCACATACTTTCATGAATTTCCATAAGACTTGAGTATTAGGATACCCCTTTAGAGGGTTGACAATGTAGCATGACGAATTAATTGTAAAAGTATTTTAAGGGTCATCTGGGGTCATTATTTTTTAAAAGTTTAATCACCCTGAAAAAGCGATCGGATGATTAATAAAAACCTAAAAAGAGGTTTATCCGGAAGATACTGAATGGTAGTTGTGATGTATGTACCTATGTAGAATATTATTAAGCATGTTCTTTGTTATAAAACTGGCATCTGAAAAAAAAATCAAAATATTTCTTATGTTACACCCTGTATATTTTCTACACACCCTGTATATTAAAACTAGCATAAGATGATTCCTTTCTTTTCACCCTTTATGAATATATATATTTGTCCTATCATAATATGAATAGTTTTAAAGTTTAAGAAGCTGAAAGTGGAAACTCCTGATTGTTCCCATTTCCTGTGTGTTACCGAAAGGTAACCCACCTTACGACACATGACCATCTGGGCAATTTTAGGTGCACAAGCACAAACTCGCTCTTCCATATTAGGTAAGGGCAGAGCCTTTGACGCTCAAAAGCAGTTTTTGGAAAATGTTGAAGATGCAATTTATTCTGAAGTAGATATCCCAAGTTCAATTGATCGATATCAGTCTACTTTGCAATACGCAAGAAGTAAAGTAGATTTTGTTCTTGGTGTCTGGTTGTACATGATGCTAAGTGATATGGACCTTTATGTCGGCACGATCAATGGTTATAATAATCTGATTGTAATTGCATCTCTTGATAAAATAAATAACATATTGGGGCCAAATGATGTCAATGACGAGCCTACTATTTCTCAAGAAACTTTTGAGACACCTCCTGATGATTTTGATCTACCGCCTCTATTAGTTAGCAGCCTTGATCTACCATCTCCATTAGTTAGCAGAAAACTTGATGAGATGCCGCTGCCTCAAGTTGATCCAATAAAAGAAGAATTAACACATGATGAAACCAAACTTCTTTTAACATTTACCGGAATTATCACCGGTTCTTTTTTGATTTGGTCTTTGAAGTGATGGTAGCTCATAATATAAAAGCCCACCAATTGCAATAATTAAAGTCCACAAGTTTTCAGCTACAACTCCAACTACTGATGCTGCTGATTTAAGTAAAAAGTTAACAACAGCGCCAATAATCCCGGGTATAGAAAGAAGAGCTTTATCCCCTAGTTTTATTAGAAGGTTCATGATTTTTGGAGCATTTGTTTAATCCATTCTTTTGTGCCAGGTTTTGGGGTTGGCTTTGGGGTTGGAGTTGGCTTAGGAGTTGGAGTTGGATTTGGGGTTGGAGTCGCTGCTTTTATACCCAACGCAATCGATGTAGCAATCGTAGAAATGGCAAGACCAATTGCGGTCAAAACTGATACAATAGTAATTCCTTGCTCTCGAAACAAAGTTTGAATTCTCTCACCTAGCGTTCTATTCGAATAAAGCATTGTATTAACAGTTTCTCGTATACTTGCAAACTGTGATTTAATCCCAGGCAATATGTCTTGATTTAAATGTTTTATTTGAAGATCTCGCTTGTCTCTCAACTCTTGTATTTTTTCGTTTATTCTTGCTTCATCAATTTGCACACCATCTTCTTAATTAAAGCTTACATGATCTCTTTCATTTTTCAACTGTGTTTTTTGCTCATCAAGAGCGGATATTTTAGTGGCAGAAACTTTCACTTGACCGCTCATTGTGTTAATAAAATTATGAGCTCTTTCAAGATCTCGAACGTTTTGCAGTAGTCGTAAATCAGTTTCAACTCCAACATCTTGCCGTAGAGTTTCAACATCTTGCAGTAGAGTTTCAATGCTCTCATCAACTTTATCAGTTGTATCCCCTAAGTTTTGCATTTCAATAGCTTGTCCTTCGTCAGGTGTATTCTGCTTTACATTTAAAGCTGCAGCTTCTACTCTATAATGTATAACTCCAAGAACATCTCTAAAAAAAAGCAACACTACTGTTCTTCTCTATTGTACTTATTGCAAGAAATTGATTTGGGTTTTTATCAGTAGTTAATTTATATGATTTATCTCCATACTTAACAAACAGCTGTTTTGTTTTAGGATCCTTGACAAAAACTGCTTTATGCTCAAGGGAAGCATTTTTATCAACACTCCAACCTTTTTCTGTAATTGACTCATAAAATCTATCAACTGCTTCTTGAGTCTCTCTACTTCTTATATCGCTTCCTGTTTCTGGTATTTCTGGAAAATTATTGAAAGAAGTGGATTAATTCTGTTGGCGACTGTTGGCGACAATGGTATATACTCGTCTTCATAATCGCCTGGATCATCATCTGCATCATAATCCCAACTTGGATCAAATCGTTCTGTCATTATATATCTATACAATATTATCTTTACAACATTAGAAGAAAAAAATCTCTAATATATACAATAAAGATGACTACTGAGTATGGACACAAACTTAACCCTTATCGTAAACTTCGCACGCAAAGGGGGATAAAAGGCGCACGACAAACTGTATTCAACACTCATGTTCCAGAGAATATTGATCAAGAGCTATCTAGGAGGTATACTAGCTGTACGATTTCCAGATTTAGGGCCACATGATGTTATCGTTCCAGGCACGGCTAAATTATCATTCAAGATAACTCGTAATTCTACTTCAGATGCTAACCGAATGATATAAAATGATTTAGGTCGTGCAACTGTATCCACAATCGAAGTAAAGCTAGAGGGTAAAAGCGTCTTCACACTGGACGACAGCGACTTATTCCTGTGTTATCAAGACTTGTGGAAGACTTCAGAAGAACGTGAAAACGCTGCTTATCAAGGATAAGTTCAGAAGCTATTAGAAAAATAAGAATTGATGCTGGCGATAAAAGTCTAAGTGATGCTAAGAACAAAGCAGTAGGAACCACGTTTAGCAACCGCTTTTGTATCTCCCTAGACTTTGAACTTTTGTCATCACACATGTCATTCTTTCAACATGAGCTGCGAGATAGATTAAGCTACGAGTTGACCTTCAATTCTTATGGAAAAGTTATCGTAAGTACAGACAGTGATGCTACTTACTCAATCTCAGATATGAATTTGAAATGATAACCTCGCAAGAATTAGCAATGACATTGAAGAAGCAACACAAGGGAAAGTTTACGGTGTTGTACGATACAGTTCAACGACATGGTAAAGAATCTCGCAACAAACAAGATACAATTTGGAACTGTAATTTATCACCAAACACTAAGTCGATGAAAGGTATCCTAATGTTGTTTATTGATCCTAGTGATGGCGGTGGATCTTTTGCCAGAGATTCAGAGAAATTTTACAATCCTAAAATCAACAAAGTATTTATAACGCTAGATGGCAACCCCAATCAACTTTATTCAAGCGGAATGCTCAAGCACCAACACTGGGATGAAATCCAAAAGCACTTTGCCGATGGAAGACATCGAACTGTAAACACTGTTGCCAAAGAACTTGAGCTATCCGACATGACACTTGCAGATTATCTTACCACCAAGTATGGTCTTTGGCTCGACATGAGAACTACTGACGATGATGCTCTTCATGGAAGTGGAAAAAAGCTTGACAGTGCTAACCAATCGATTCACATTCAGATAGAAAAAGAAGTTGAAGCTGAAGGAGATCTAGACGCATACATATTCTACATTTGTGATGCGCAACTGAACTTTCACGAGTAGAGGCTAGTAAGCGCTGTTTGTTAAATTTTATACTATATAAAGAAGATGTTTGTAGATCACGCACATTCAGCGATTATTTGTGGGGCAACAGGGAGTGGAAAAACAAAGTACGCTTTGGACTTACTTCAGAAGGACTATTGTGAGTTTTTCAAATACATAATAATCATATGTCCTTCGTGGCGATACAACAATGTTTACTTAAGTCGAAAATGGCTTTTTGAAGATCATAATCATATATTTCTTGTAGATCCTAGTGAACTGCTACCTAAAAGAGACGACCCCTTAAATGACACCTTAAAGATGTTTTTGAAAGCATTGGGAAGTTAGACAAAAGCCATGTACCCTTCTTAATAGATGATTGCAGCTCGCAAAAAGGTATGACAAAAAAGAAAAGAATGCTCTCAGAGTTAGCCTTCAGCGGATCTTAATTGTTCAGTTTGGATTAAGATCTTAATTGTTCAGTTTGGATACTTACACAAAAGTATAACTCTGTCCTGACTGATCTCAGAGAGCAAATCAAATTTCTAGTCTTGTTTTATTGTAAAGATCGGGATTCGTATGACGAGGCACTACGAGAACATGTCATACCATCACTTGAAGAAAGAAATAAAATGCGAGATCAACTTGCAAAAAACAAGCATTCTAAACGTATACTGATTACTGAACAGCCAACGAGTTATCACTTCTTAAAGTAAAAATGAGTTATTATACAGATGCTTGCCGAACTTTATCAGATAACGAGTATTTTATCAAACGTGTTTATTATACTTTTTATAAGCTCGCTGACTATCAAGTATTATCAGATAAAAAATATATTATCTTATATTATAAAGATGACAGAGCCTGATCAGATTGACCAACTTTTACTTCAAGCTACTAAACATGTTGATACATCTCTTACGTTGCCTCTTGCAGCGGCAGGTGATAACAAAATAAAAGAAAAACTAATTCAGGTTGTTGCAAGTGGAAAAAGCGCGCGATATCTTGGTAAAGCTTATACCACAAAGGAAATGGAAGAACTTAATGATAATCAAATTCAGAAACTCTACGCAAGATATGAAGCAGTTCTCGGTAGGTTGATAACCAGACAACTAAAACTACATAATATGTGCTTTGCTTATTCACAAGCGGTGAATTAATTTGTCCCACTTTGAACTGTCAAGTAGATGATATAACAGGACTAGCAAATAACTTAAGTAAAGGTCCGTTCATTGATCTAGCATTAAGTTCATTGACATGTAAACTTTACCATACACTCTAATTCGTATAAACTTTTTTTTAACTTTCGTTGCTTAAAATAGCCTCCCTTCTAACAGAAGTTTAAAAGCTTTAAACTTTGACATAGTTTAAATGATTAAACAATAGGGGCCGTATTCTCGAACGATGTTTAGCTAAACGTTGGTTAGACCTTAAATGCGTTTACTTAAATTCAGATTTTAACTAAACGCTCGGTAAATATTTAAACAGTGCGTCTAGATAACAACGATATTTAAAACTAACAAATATCATCAACTGAACTGTGCACGCAAAAGATATGCACTTTTACAAGCTTTAAACTGTAGCTGGTTTAAACCTTAAACAGAACCATGGTTTAAAAAGCATATACTGTTGTCGTTTAAACTGTTTTTTATTGGATATGACTTTGTTTCTGTGTAAAATAATATGTTCGTGATGATAACCACGTTTGTGATAGTGTTTACCTGGCTCAACCGGCCACACATTGATCATTGATGATCACGAAAGGCGCTGCATAATCAAGTAATCAACAGCCAATACACAGATTGTGGCATGTGTAATGTACTGTGGTATTGTTCTATGCAGTGTGTATACGATAGCGTGCAATATAGCTGCAATGCACAAGCTGTATGATATATCGTCCATTTATCTTCCTATGTTTGTGCAAATATTCACATCCCGGCATGAATTTATAATCCAAATATATCACTGTTTATCTATGCCCACATATATAAGATTTAGATGACAACTTGAGTTGTATTACGGCGCCTTTCGTGATGATCACATTCAGGTAGTCGGAGATCGATCCCATACAGATCGGATCCGCCATTACTATTTATGTCTGAACTTTAAAAAGTTTAAAGCTTCGCGCAATTTCGTATACTTAAATGGTTTAATCGCTTTAAACAGCTACGTTTAAAAGATTTTCAGCTTAAACTTGTATAATTTTTAAACATCTTTAAACTTAATTTCTTAAAACAACGCAATTTTAACTTTTAGAATTAGAGTGTAGGGGAAGGTGGGGTGAGTTGGCCCACCACGTTTTTCTGCTCACGTGACCTAGGGAGAATTATGTTACTGGTGATTTTTGGTCATATATAATGCATCAAATTTACAAAACCCAGGTCATCTCTTTGTGTGAGTTATCAGTAAAACGAGTTTTTGAGTTACCTAAGTAAACTTTTTTAGCAAACATAATGTTGTACTAGTGTCAAGATATTACTTCGCTGGTCCGAGTTATTATTATTAATTACGAGCTATGGTATATGTCCAACATGTCATGGGATCAAATCCACTTTATCCTTTGTTTTGTTGGTATACCACGAGGTTAAGTTAAAACTGGGACTACGGGGCGAGTTGGCCCCCTACCACATGGGGCAAGTTGGCCCTATGGCGAATTTGCCCAAGATGGTATGATAACCTACTCAGACTCTAGCACAATAACATTTATGACGTTTTAACACGATTTAAATTCTAAACAAGTAAATAAATGCGTATAACAAGACGCAAGAAGTCTTAATTAAATGAAACTGGTAGGCCTATATTGCATATATTGCATGCAGATTACACAGTAGATGAAAACGTATCTTTTTAAAAGATCGGTCTTGTATTAATTTATTATGGCATTTCATCTCAAAAGGACATTTTTGTATGCAGAACATTCCCGTGCTTCACTTAAAAAAACATCATTTATGAAATGTTTAACGGTAAAATGAGTACGACTCTTTTTTTGTAAATGGGGCCAACTCACCCCGCATAGCGGAGTGAGTTTGCCCTTTTGACACTTTTTTAATTTTTTTAATTCTTTAAATACGATAAGCCGCAGAGTCTTAGTATTTACATAAAACATAGCTTGGGTACATATCTATCTTGTGATGACAGAAAAATCTTCTAGACCTTAACCTCTCCAATACAGGGGCGTTCAAACAAAAGGGGGGCAAACTCATCCCACCGTCCCCTAAGTATGGCCATCTTTTGGCTCCACTTGAGGCAGCTATTATAACTAGTAGTCATCTTTCTAGAACAGCTGCTGATCAACTTCTTCAAGCAGCTTCTCAAGAAGACAAAGAACAACTTCAAGATGATGCTGTGAACTAGTTAAGTACCTGTATTAACTAGCTGGATTAACTAGCTATTAACAGTTGTATCAACAAAGTAATTTTTGATATATTTTACAATTACATTTTCAAAATAATCCCGCAAGTTGAAATTCAGCCAGATGTATTTTTTTTTCTGTAACCGCCATGTGTTTTTTTCCAAAGAAAAATTCATATTGTAATGAACTCCGTATCTTAAATCTTAATTTTCACATGGTTTTGCATGTTTTATGCGAGCAGAAAAAACAATTATATGGCTTTCCTATAAAGCAGGACGATGATGACGATGACAAATATAATGAGGAAGATTTTATTAACATTATTTTATGGGTTTCATTCCCTTTCTAGCTGCATCTGAAGAATATCCACCGCCATCTTATGAGGTCGCCATGGGTGGACCTCAGGAAATCCCCAGAGAAGACGGATATGACTACACGTTTGGGAAGCTAATGTTTGCGCCCAGATATCCATATTATACTTTCCCAAGTGATCCAGCTCTTCCTCCATCAACTCACAACTTGTATCCATCAGTTTGAAATTCATTTTATGTGAAAGCTTCGCCAACCTAATTGATATATAAAGCAAGAAATCGGACTAGATAACGAGATCCATAGCATATCTCTTGTATTCTTCAACATTGTGAACTGATGTTTTGTAAACTACAGTAGCGATGATGAAGATTTAAGATCACATCACTGCGTATTAATCTATTTTGTGCATGAATCTTTCATGATTTTGGTATTGTTTTGGCTAATTTTGTTGCTACCACATTACCAATCCTTGAACACAAGTTCACATGACTATTCAGCAAGATTGGGTACGTTGTTATGATTCGAAAATTACGGACCAATTCATCTCCCCGTATTGGTTTGTGTGTGCTGATCGGCTGCTTGGTTTGTGCCTCAAAGTAACTATAGAGTATTATAGTTTAAATGGACAGATCCAAGCTGACACGCGCATGGGGCAAATTAAGGACTTTGAGACTCTTACAAGCTGAATTCATACGCGTGACGCATTACGTTTTGAAACGCACGGAGCATGTGTATATTGTAGTTTTGAGCTGAAATTTCAATGCGCACATGCTCCGTGCGTTTCAAAATGCATTATTGGACATACATAACTGGTCTATTATCCCCTTCATTAAGGATATGAGTAGGTATACTTCCCCTGGGAGCGTATAGTGAATACCGTAGGCCTTTACCATACCTATACCTATGTGATCGCAGTCTTGTCTATGGGACTCTCCACCAGGAAGCGTCAAATATACGAGGGTCATTCAAAGAGTTCTACCTGTTGTATCATAACTTTTGTTCTATTTAGAGTAGTTACTTGAAAATTGGCACAAATATAGCTAGGAATGTCGTCTATATGTGGTCAAAATATCATATCAATATCTTTTCTAGAACTGTGAAGGTGTTCTGAAAACCACGGTAAGATTTGGTACACCGGAAACGATCAAAATATGTGCAACATTTTTTAAGCTGGCTTAAGTACCGTGAATTTAAAAGGCCATAATACAGCCATGTAGTATTGCTATACAATAATAAGTATATGAAACATAAGAATGGACATAAAATTGTAAGATATGATTAAAAAACTGACCCAAACAGAGAATAATGGTCATCCACAAGCACACAAATAATAGGAACAAAAAGCCCATGAAGCAATAATATCAAAATCACTAAAGATACAGTTTAGGAAGAAACTGACTTCTTTAAGAAAACAAGATGTAAAATAAAGGCATTATGAAGCTTTATATTTGAAGAAATTTTCATAGTAGATCACAAGGGATACTAAATTTAATTTTTGAAAACTGTGGTGTATCAAAACACCTTTACGTGTTGTTTTTCACATAAAAAACGCACTTGGAAAAGTCAGGCTATACATGTAGAGAAGCACGCCCTGCTGATACTCGTAATCTACGAGGGTACCAGACACCCTTTCAAATATTGGAATTCTGGGTAATTTCTATCAGTAATAAGTTTACTTCATCAGTGGCAAATGACTTGTTGGACTATTAGATACACTTTCATTCCAAATTTGTTCTGTAATTTGCAAGAATGTTGGGTATACAGATGGTTATTCATACATCAGCTGCACATATGATTTCAGGTGCAATGTCATATGATATTTCACCGTTTCCGGTGTAACAAATCTTACTGTGGTTTTTAGATCACCTGCAAAAATTTAGAAAAGGTATCGATATGATTTTTTGACCATATGTAGACAACATTCTGAGCTATATTTGTGCTAATTTTTAAATAGCTAACTTATATAAAACAAAAGTTATGATACAACAGGTAGAACTTTTTGAATGACCCTCGTAGTTGAATCTAGATTTCCTAAGTGCAAATTGTGTTCGCACGGTCGCGCGTCAATCTGACCTTACTCGCGCAGTCACTTACGCTCGTACGATCGTTTGCTGAAGTACAGTTTCATCCACATACATCTCGATGTGTGAAGTACATTTGTCCGTGTGGAGAGCCCCTATATCTCTTTGCGACCTATTATAGTGGGCTATTAAAGATAATCTACACCATGTATGAAAAGAAACTTGATTTATGAGATACGGTCGGTAACGATTTGCGTAACATGGGACTGAAGCATAGGCGGACTGGCAACGGTGGCGTTTTGGCGATCGCCACATGGGCCGCTTGGTTTTGGGCCGCTCAGGGCCGGTTACTCACAAAGAAGAAAGAGGAAAAAACGGAGAAAAGAAAGGGGAAAAGGAGGAGAAAGAAAAAAAAGAGAGGAGAAAAAAGGGGGAAAAAAGACGACTTGAGACCGATATGGGCACGGTTATTCCGTAATCAGGCTTTAAAGACGGCTCTCGGTTTAACTCAACTCAAGTTTACTTTGGTTATAAGTTTGGTATAGGTGTGCGTCCTTAATACGAGGACTTACAGAACGGGTAGTTATGAAAATTAAGGCCTTAAAGAACAGATTTTTTGCTGTATTTGGTAGCTAATATGATAATAACGGCCGACATGTGGCAGTGCCCCCCATGCCCCCGGGGTATAGGGCCATGGGAGACCGGGTGGTCACTAAATCCGCGTTCTTTGACCCCTAAATTTGCATAAAACCCCACATTTTAAGGGGCTTCGCCCCCTGGACTCCCACCGGGCCCCAAGGCGGGCCCCTGGACCCCACCCGTTACAGGCTACGCTCGCTTCGCTGCCATGGTCGAAAGGGCCGCTTTTAATTTTTTGCCACGGCCGGTTTGAGAAACCAGTCCGCCCCTGGACTGAAGAGACGCCCGTCCTATACGTAACACAATTTTTATGGTTGAACTTGACACTTTAATTTTGTCAATTAACCTCCCAAATTTTGACCGCATGGAAATACCCATCTTTTAATGAAATGAATCATTTGAATATGTTGTCAGTATTTTGAGTAATTTGAAATAAGTAATGTCCCATATTATACGTATACAATGTAATGGCTCTCAGATATGCTAGAGCGAATACAAACCTTTTAACAACTAGCAATGCTTTTAACATTTTCTGGTGCTTATGATTATAGTTAGTCAATTCCTTAAGTGTCCTTCAATTTTTAATTTGTACTATAAATACAACTTACAATGAAAGCTCCCGTTGAATATGATCTATATCTAAAAACAACACACTTTCTTCCATTTGTTAAAGAGTGTAGCTTTGATTTGAATTTGGCACCATATTGTCACGCTAGCAAGATCTTACTCCTTTTCTATTGTTTAGAAAATTAAATCAAAACAGGCCGTTTTTGTTAGGTTGCTTTTATTATATGGCTTGAATATTAGTAATTTTGAAATTTTAGATCATGGTCAATGACTATTGTCTACTCGTATAAGATGTGGGACTTCTCCGCAATCTTGAGCTGATTTATTCAAAAAATCTAAATTTTGTCAAAAGTGAGTGGGCAAAATGTAGTGTAACAGTATGTCGTTATCACAAATCCAAAGTGAATACTGTGTTTGAAAAAATAAGACAACGTTTGTAACAGTCAAGCCTCCATGTGAAAACATTTTTAATAGTTGCATTCGAGATGACATATTGAATAAATATATATAGGCCTGGAACTATCGTGGATTTTATTTCACTGGTTGAATTTTCTGGTTCCGCTAATCCATAAATAGGAAAAACTCACCCTTTCAATTTGACAGTAATAGGTCGAGCGAGGCGATATACCGAAGTTCAAATAAACAAACGTAAAAAAACGCTTGAAATAAAATGTGCGACTTTAAACCTTTCACAACCAAGGATGCCAGTTATAGAAAATGTAACCATAGCGGACAAGGTTTAGAATATTAATGCAATCAGAGATACAGATTAAAGTGAAGTTTATTTGGAGTTACTGGATGGACACACTATGTCTGCAGTTACTCCTTTCAGCAAGTTGATAACAGCATAATTATCCCAACAGAATGAAGTCGCGAGATTCCCTCCAGGATAGTATTGGCAAGCGACATAGGTCGGGTCCCAGAGTTTAGTGCCCGATTTTTTGATACCACATCCGATCTTGGTTGTATCTTTCCATACTACCTGGGTAAAGTGTCCTGAAAATAATGTCAAATATAAATTTAATTAATCAACGGATAAATCTGAATCTATTGCAATCGTTTGTAGTTAGTGTCATGCTGAATACAGGTATCGCTGGTACCTTTGACCTCGGATCTTTACTGTTGCTACGCCTGTCGAGTACGTACGCGTGTGCGGACTTGACATGCTTAGCCCTCGTTCACCTAAGGGGAGGGAGTTACCAAGCCTCCCCCTTACGAATTGTCGCCGATTGTCCCAAAACGCAAAACAAAGTGACCCCAGACATCTAACTAATTGTTCTTACATCCTTTGCAGTCATTTTGATGAAAAACGTCGGGGGTACCACCTTAGGTGGGGTATACTGAAAATATTAATTAATAAGTCAAAAAACATGTCTTATTTGACTAATTAAAATTAGTCATGCAAAGTGATTTTTTCATAATTCATGAAAAAATGCTGTAGATGTCTTTGAAATGTTGAAAAACAATTTTTGGTGTTTAAAAAATAGTTTCCATCTCTAAATATTCAATTTGTAATCAGTTAATTATTAGTTAATTGATAAATGATTAATTACATGAGTAATTAGCAAATATCAAATGTTTTGTTAATTTATCAATTAACTAACTGAATGACGCATGACTAACTTAATGACAAATTAAATTACTAATATTCACCATTAATTAGTTGCGATGACAAATCATCAATCGTTAGTCATGCGTCATTCATCACTTTGCATGACTAATTTTAATTAGTGAAATAAGACATGTTTTTTAACTAATTAATATTTTCATATACCCTAAGCCGTCAAAGTCCGTTACCACCCCCTAATATAAAAGTCGCCATTTTGAAAAATATCTGCATGCTATTACAAGCTTCAACTTACAGAACATGTTAGAACTACCATTTCCATAATTCATTAACAAAAGAACGGATGAAAATCCGATATTTAGAACTTGTAGCGAATTAAAAAATTTTATCAATTTTCGGCGAAATTTTTCGACCTTAAGTACTTTATGACGTCATAATTACGTAACGTCTTGGCCGATTTTCATGATTCTGGTATCAATGCCCCCCCCCCCTCCCTTAGGTGATGACGTTGTAGTAAATAAGTGGACAAGGGTTAAAGCAAAGTGTGTTTTAATAATCTTTTTTACATAAAGTACATTCTAGTTATGTGAATGCATGATATCATAAAGTCATATTTTTAAAATGTAACATTTTCGATCAGCGATGGCACATGGGTAATAAAGAGCAAGGTTGGGACGCAAATGTAAGATACGACATGTGTAAGACGACATACCTGTCAGCATTTTCAAATTCTGATGCTGGAGACTTCTGTAATCACTTAAATTTATGAGTTACGTTTACGGTCAGTTGACATACGAGGCCCAAAAGATACGCCATAAAAATTTTACGTAGCCTTTTGAAAACTGAAAAGGAAAAAGGGTCTCAAAAGCAAACATATGACTCACAAAACAATCACCGGTTCTCGCTAGCTAAGACAGTTCTCCCTAGGTCAGTCGGTTAGTTCTATATTCTATGAGGGTTTAGATTGCTCAAGCTAGGGTTGCGCCAATTATAGGCCGCAGTAAGCCCTCTGGCCCAGTGATTTAACCCAATGATTAGAACTGCTCTGTAAAGTGTGCTGAGGCCGCTTGGAATTAAAGTCGGGGAGCCGCCGCGTAGTGCACTATAAATCACCTGCATTTATTTCTGATGGACTTTTTAAGTATAATATACCTTGTATAGTAAGACTTACCCGTTCCTGGTTGATAGCTGTTAACATTGAAGTTAAAATCTTTGAGTTCCGAGCAGTACCAGCCGTATCCATAGTCCTCTTTTGTAGCATCGCCTCGAACAACTTTCCAAGCTGAAAAAGGACGGGAGTTTTTAATGTCAAAAGGGTCTGGTACATTTTTAACTTATCTCCGGGCAAGATATGGCGTGGCGTCACTTAGTCAAGTCTCCATTGACTTGCGGGTAAGTTGCCAGCAATTAGATGTATTGATGAAAAGGCTATTTTGCCATTGTTACTACTTATAGCAAACACGAAACGTTGAAACTGTCTGAATTGGTTTAAATAAAAATAGTCCTTGACGTAAATTAAACTTCGTTGTTGTTGTTTTGTTTATCAGTTTATTTTGAAACATTCTTAGCGGGAATAAACACTCTACAATTCTACATTCTTGGAAAGTTTTTTGCAACGATTTCTGACCTAAAGTTAGTTTTTTTAACAGTCGGAATTTTTTCTTATTTCTAGCTGGGATACCCAAAACTTAAGCCATTTGTTAAAAGTATATTACCTCAACTTGCACTCAGAGACCGTCCCCTCGGCCAACTCCATAAGTTCAGATTTGGCTGACAAATGACGCATTTTAGATAAGTTGGAAGTCAAGATTGTTCCCTTATTTCGATTTTTCTTTTCGTTTTCGAATTTTTGCATGCCGGTGCTGTTTAGAGTTCTTTTATCTATAACATAATCAAAACTGAAGCCAGTCCGCTAATTTATGTTTCTACAACCCCCCACCCCCCCCCCTCAAACCCGTCCCCTCGGCCTATTTCATATTAAAGATTTGACTGACAGAACGAGTCTCATGAAGATAAGATAAAAGTCGAGATTGTCCTTTTATTTCGGACTTTGGTTGTTCTGTTTTGTTGTTTGATTTTTGTTTTCGAATTTTTGTATTTTTGAATTGGTTAAAAAATGGGTTTTGTTTTTAACATTTCGAAAACGTTCAAATTTCAAAGAAAAACATTTTTAAAGCTTTGGTCTTAAGTGGTCAAGGTCCTCTAAATGTCCGTTAGTGGTTAAGGGGCCATATGGATCCAACACCAAAAAGGTGCTTTCGCGAAGGAATTTTACGTTGGAACTCTGGTCACAGGTAAAGTACTTCAAAAAAACTAAAACAAAGAAAAATGTTTGTTGCGCTACCGCGCAAAAAACAAATGTTGGGTACATATGGACCACCCTCCCCCCCCCCTCCCCCCTTGACCACTTTAGTGCTAATGTTTTTAATGTTTCAAAAAGGTTATTTTAAAACGTTTTTAGTGAAGGAAATCAACTTTAACATACTTGAAACGTTTTTTCGTAACGTTTTTTGACCAAAAGTGAAACTTTTTTTAAAGTTCAAAAATATAATTTTACTGGCTGGGTTGAGCCGGTGTAATGAGACTGAGAGTCCCCAAAACCAGGAGTCCGGGTCTAATTGAACTACACGGAATAAGTCGCAATCATTGATTTATTGAGCGCACATGTACAAGTACGTTCTACACAATTGAAAAGCACTTAGGACGCTCAGTCACACGGACGCTGTAGTTTATTTCACCGGTTCCTCTTTTGCCAACTCTCAAAATGTAATCGAGGCATATGAGGCACTGCAAAAAGATTTGAAGTCTTTTGTAATTTTTTTTTGGCTTTTATCCGCTATATAACTGTTGCCATGGAAACGTGTTAACTTTCATAACTCGGCCATTATACACTCGTTTTCAAAAATTTGGTAGTAGTGATACATATACAATAGCAATATCGATTTCAGATATATTTCACCAAATTCGATTACGTATGCTCTGTTGTCATGGAAACTTATTACTTTCCTAAAGATTTGGTAAAAAATAGACGTAAGTCAGCAATAATTATACACTCATTTTCAACCAAATTTGGTGGTTGTGAAACATGATCAATACACCAATATCGATTATGGATACATTTCATGAAATACGTTTTAAAATCATGATCCGTTTCTCATTTGTAACCGTTCCAACACAGTTCGTTAATTTGATCATAGCTTACAACATTCCATAGGAATATTTAGACTCCATTGCCAACCCCTTTCCTTACCCGGTAGTTCCTTATCGGCGTATCCCCACGCAGCAAACACATTTTCACCTACTCCACAACGATCATCACTATGTCCGTATGCTCCAGTTGATGCCATTTGATCAGCCCAGGCTTGTGCACTCTGAGAGGGAGAAGTGTTCATAAATATAGGAATGTTACCTACCAAAATATCTATTTACACCTAATAATAATGCTCGTCTTGTTTAGGCCCCATGACACTCGGGAGGATTGACAAAGTTGCACAGAATTGTCAATGTTTTTTAACATTGCCAAACGTTACAGAAAGCTGCCCAAGGTTGCACAAAGATAATGTGCAACCTTCAATTATTTTGGGCAATTTTACGCAACATTGGGCAACTTTGTGTAACTTTGCACAACATTGGGCCACTTTATGCAACTCTGTGTACCTTTGTGCATTATTTGGCAACTTTGTGTAACTTTGCGCAACATGGGCCACTTTACGCAACCTTGCATAACATTGGGCAACTTTGCGCAAGATTGGGCAACTTTGCGTAACTTTTCGCAACATCAGGCAACATTTTGTAACTTTTCGCAACATTGGGCAACATTGAGCAACTTTGTGTAACTTTGTGCAACATTGGGCAACTGTAACTTTGCGCAATATTGGGCCACTTTTCGCAACCTTGCGTAACATTGGCCAATTTGCGCACTATTGAGCAACATTGGGCAACTTTGCGTAACTTTGCACAACATCGGGCAACTTTGTGTAACTTTGCGCAACATTGGTATAAAATTGGAT
>JXSR01S019891.1:13516-25487 GCA_000969725.1 Ophiothrix spiculata | reverse complement strand
AAGTTGCTCTCCCAACCCATACTGTAAGCATCAATGCAGCTAACGCTGCATGCCACCTCTTCACTGCTATCAACGTCGCTCCATGGACCTGAATTTACAGCAGCCACTTTTGTCAGCTTTAACTACAAAATAATGTAGATGCCTTCGTCAGCGTTTTCCTTATAAATATAGAGTAATTTTGTAGTCATTTCTACACTACAAACTCTGTCAAACATCACTCGAGATTGCAGTGCACATTGTATACGACGACATGCTAGATTCCTTTGTCAAGGTAATACACGTATAGTTCATGCAATTTCGTTATATAAGTACATCTGAAAAAAGTGTTTTTATTGTTTTATTTAAATATCAGTAAAAATATATTTAAACTAAAAAATGCAAATATATCAATTGATTAAATAACATTAAAATATACATTAAGGTATAATTTGTTAATATTAGCTATTTCTTATTCGGCGATTTTGCTAAACACTTTTGTCTTTTTGTGTATGTTATTTTTCTTTTTGGGCGCACACCACTAAATAAATAGTACAGATGCGAAAACAAATGCAGAACGAATTAACGAGCTGAATATATTCGATGTTTGTGGTACAAAACGACAAGTTCAACCTTAAAAATGTCTCAAATTAAAAAAAAAGGGGGGGGGGAATGTTTTGACGCGGGCCTTTTTTTTTTTTTGGCCTTATGGGCTACAAAATATTTGTTGCGGCAACAAGTCTTTGTTATCTTATTATCTGATATATGATTCCAATGTATTTCCTAATAACAACGGAGGCTTCGTGATGAAAAATCAATACACCACATGTGAGGAGTATTTGGTGAAAATGTTTGGTGATTTACAATACTAAGTATCCGTTATTGATTAGAAGATTCATTGGAGTTATATGATAGATTATAAGATAACAAAGACTTGTTGCACAAAATATTTGGTCGATCAAATGGAACTATATTTTGACCCTTACGTTTACATGAATCTTTTTTGCCTGTGCAGGAGTATCGCAAGTTTCGGTATACATTTGACGGAGTTATGTAACATTCCTCCGCGGAGGCATGTTACGTTTACATCAATCTCTTTGTCTGTGCAGGAGTGCAAGTTTCAGTATACATAAGGAGTAGGGTCTCTATCATAAACCCTTACGAATGATTGCACTTGCTTGTACATGTTCAAAATGGCGTCAATGGAATTTTTCAAACGCCCTTTTCACCAGAACCTAGCAGACAAATCGATTTTGTTGAATATTTCAAAGATTATAAGACTAATATTTATTTTATACTTCATGAATTGCAAATAATTTTGTTGAAATATGTAGTGTTGATTTTGAATAATAATAAAGTCGTGCAGTGGAGTGGATATGCAGTTGAAACTATTTTTGTTTTCATGATTAAAAATACAATTCTGATTCGCATTTTCTGAGCAGTTGAAGTCATTTAACCTCAAGTTTGGTATGTGAGACCTCAAGAGTCACAATCTTTATCATAAAATTTCCCTTTCTATGGCGAATTAATATGGTCTTCATTATTAAGATGAACATTCATTTCATATGATGTGTTTAGTGCCCCTTACAGATCAACCTTCATTTCATATGATGTTATTATAAAAATTATTAAAAATAAGTTTGGTTTTTATTTAAAAAAACCCTTCCTTACCCGGTAGTTCCTTGTCGGCATATCCCCATGCAGCAAACACATTTTCACCTACTCCACAACGGTCACTATGCCCGTATGATCCACTCGCTGCCATGCTGTCAGCCCAGGCTTGTGCACTCTGAGAGGAAGAAATTTGCATAAAATTAATGAGATGACTCACCCCGAAAACTAGGCTTTGCACTCTGAGAGGAAGAAATTTACATAAAATTATTGAGATGACTCACCCCGAAAACTTTGCGACAGAACACTTTTTTGAGAAACTGATGAAAATAGGCAGCAAACAATAAAGAAAATAATAAGAATTTCCAGCAGATTTTCTGTTGTAAAATTTTGATCGCCTTTATCAATTTCAAGGTGTCATTTTAAAGTTAACATGTTAAGAAAATGTTGTAACAGATCAAAATTTATATAATCTGCAAAGCCCCCCCCCCCCTTTCGGGGTGAGCCATCACAAATATTAATGTTCCCTATACCAAAATTATTATTATCCGTTCACACTTATAATTGGTCATGTACATTTATTATATTACTAATTTACTACCACTAAAGAGCCAGTTCCATTTGGGTTTATTTTACATCGGAGAAGTATTCTCACAGTGCAAATTTCAAATTTTTCGGAGTCATCTAAACTCTTCAAAAGAGTTAAAGTGACTCCTTTGGAGAGTCATGATATAGGCTAAGTGACTCGCCAAATGGAGTCAATACTGACATAGAGTCAACTTGCTGGACTCCCTTTTGGGAGTAACTTTGACTCCCTTTTGGATTTCAGTGTAAGAGATCTTTCTCTGACCGTGGTATCCGAACCAGTGGTCCCTTTCTTTGAAATTAACTTTCAAAAACTCTTAAGAATTCTTGCTCTGTTAAGTCTTTTCGAAAAAAAAATAAAACATTCCTAATTGACATGTATAATTGATGTGTTTTGGGCATGTCCTTGTCTTATTCTTCGTTTATAGTTTCTTATTTTATTTTAGTTTATTTTACTGTTGTTGTCAATCACATTGCCAATGCAAAAGCAAAATAGGCAATGTTTTCCAGCTAATGTGCATTGGTGCTGGCGATGCTTACGCAATGCATCAGTAATAAATCGCGAAAACAAGCAAATGTATCGCGAAAACATCGGGAGGTCAGGCTTTCAACGATGTGCACGGCCAATATTATTTATTGGTGTAACTGTCCCTCAAAATCAAGACTACTAGTTTCAATTTCAATGTATACGGTATATTGCTCTCGAAATTTAATATTGTTTAACATTTTAACGACATTTTGTCAAACAGCTCTAAACAATAAGTTGTTCATATCGTCCAATCTGTTTCAAATTCCATAACCTTTTGATGAAAGTACTTACTTGGAAGTTGGAAGTTACTGAATAAGATTTCAGCTTCCAATGTTTTAAACAGCAATTATTTTTCGTTGAAAGTACCTGTGTATTAAAAGCTGATTGTTGTCGACATTTACTTGTAATTATGTTCCATAATAAGTTTTTGTGTAACAATCTGGTAATATCTGAACTGCGTAAATGAGATTGCGAAATTAGAAATGCGCCAACTTTTTGAAAAAAAAAACTGTTGAAGACATTTTGAAGACATTTCGGTGAACGAAATCAATAATCAACGCTACAGGGCCCACCACACGAAATAAACTGGCATTCGCGATCCTGTGTTTCTAACATCGGGAAATTTGACTGTCCTATAACTAAAAACCTCAAAAACATGGAAGGGCTATAATACGTTTAGATTTAGTGTTATTTAAATTTGCTCTGATCCATTTTTGATCTCTACATGTACTTTGTTAAATTTTTTAGACTTTCGTCAAAATGTGTGTGAGTTTGGAAATACACTTTTTGGCTGTATGTGATAGTGGGCGTCAACACTTTCAACGTCCCGTATCCCGAAAAAGTTTGTGGTAATGATGTACTTTTGTCATCAATTTTTCTTAAGAGATCATTATTAATTAAGAAAAGACATCATTGAAGCAACCAGTTGCTTTAATCTTTAGTTTTCGGGTGTTTTAGGAAGACATTTTTTATAGTGAGTCAATGAAAAACTCATTTATACTATGGTGTGGTGGCTGAAACAAAAATTAGAGTCCCACAATTTTAACAAAATTCAAACTATTTTGTGAAAAATAAAGAAGAAAAAGGAAAGACAAAACAAAACAAGACTAAAACATGTCTTTCTTACTGTAACAAGATCGTCATCAATTGCCACCTCGCCAGATCCATGGACACAGCGCAAATAATTGTGCCAGTCTTTCATCTGCTCATTGAAGTCGTCAAGATCCGAATAAGATGTTTCAAAACTGGGTTTCGTACAACCTGAAAAAATGTAACAAAGGAATGCTTACCTAATTTATGGCATTATCGTATATGCATATACATGTATACTCCAGGTATACTCTCTTAAAATAAACAGTGGTACGAGGGACCAATCTTTAGTAAAGAAACATAATGTTCACTCTTACAAAGAGTGAAGTGAAATACTTAAGGCCTTAATACTCTTTTTTTATAGCGAAAATGAACAAAGCTTTCAGTGAAGCAAAATCACTTCAAGAAACATTTTCACTCTTTCGTTTTAAGAGAGTATTACCTTAAGTTAATATAGTCCATTGGAATTCACTGCGTATGGTCGCAAATATAATATTCAACCTCTTCGGGTTTTCTTTCTACATTCAAATAGATTTTTGTCCATGTATGAGTTCACCTTAAAATGAAAGATTACCGAAATCTGTAACTTCTTTTTGGATTTAGGTCCTAACTATTATCTGCCTTCACACAAGTTTTTTACTACAAAACATTTGGTCGTGACATCACCAAATAAATATGATCAAAAATAAAGTATAGACCGAACATTTGATGCTGGTACAATGACTTCACCTTGATTCCATTCAACATACGTTCAATTTAGCGCTAAGTTTAATTTTTGTTTAATTTGGTGTTGAAGTTACACGATAGTTTTACGTCACGACCAAATGTTTTGTAGCAAAAAAAAGTCTGGAGGCCGAGTTTAGTTAGGCCTTTCGGGCCGTCCTCGGGATGTCAATCCGCAAGAACCCAAACACATTTTTACCTATGTCTCAACCCCATTAGCTCCTGCAATCAATATTAAAAGCGGGTGATTTAATCTGTTGTTTCAGAGGGGTGGCACTACGAATTCATTACCTATTTGGATATTACTTAAAAACTCTTCATCAGAAATGGGTAAAAGTAGGCACTTCAATTACCTGTTACTTAATGGGTGAACGAAATCACTGCCCAGAGGGTGTGTGTGGGGGTGGGGGTGTGTGTGTTTAGTAACTGACTATTTTCTGTTAATTTTGATAAAAATTGTATTACCAAACTCTGCCTGCATGGACCTTTATGTCATTTGAGCATGTTTTCTCCTCAATATCCCCAAACGGTTTTAAAAAAATATTGCTTGGTTTTGGAGATATCGCGTGAGATTCCAGCCTAGTAATGGTCATTTTAGTAAGTAAGACAAATTTAATCAATCTCTGCACTCGCCTGAAGGCCCAACTTTCGATGTGATCAATACACTCGGTCTTATGGGTATTGACGGGCATATGCAAATCGGCGCGATGTTATTTTGTTCGAGATGCAGATATTCGGAAAGTTCAAGAAATGAGCATTATCTGAGTTTTTGTTGAACGAAAATCGGATGTGTGGTTTTTGAGCTACGGATTTTTGATCAATTTACGATCGTTTTTCTCCAAAATGGAATATTATTTATACAAGCAACATGGTGAATGCGTTTCTATATATATCAAAGATTTTTTGGAAATGTTGTCAGCCCCATTCATTCACAAACATCACGCCTAAATGAGAAAGGAAAATTGGAGCACAATTCTGCACCTTTTCCTAAGCTTTTTGAAGTTGCCATCTCTTTGTGTCCATTGGGTAGAAAACATACTGAGTCAAAGGCAGTGATCCATGCAATGATCCAACATTCATATTAGGCGAGAGAAAATCAGGAAATCCTATTTTGTCAATAGAAAAACAAGAAAGCCATCTAAAAAGTATTCATTGTATCATAAACAGACATGCAAAATGCCACACAATATGGACCATTTTGTCATTTAAATATTGAAGACACATGAAATCCCTTTTATCATAGAAAGACACAGAAAATGTCACGCAATATGGACCATTTTGTCATTTATGAAAAACATAAAATGTCACACAATATGGCCCATTTTGCCATTTATAATCTTGACACAAAATGTCACACAATATGGCCCATTTTGCCAATTATTAGAACGCAAGAAATTTGCTGACTCAACGACCCGTTTTATTTTATTTATTTATTTTTTAAATCTCACGCGATATCTCTGTATCTCCGAAACCAAGCAATATTTTTCAAAGTCGTTTGGGGACATATTGGGGACATTGGGGAGAAAACTGCTTTGATAACATATTCAAAGGGCATAGAGATACATTCAGGCAGAGTTTGGTAATGATTTTTTTAATAAAAACAAACAGTCTTGCTGATCGCACGCACATCCCCCCACACACACCACACCCCCACCCCGCACCCCACCCCCACACATACTCTCTATGCAGTGATTTCGTTCACCCATTATATAACAGGTAACTGAAGTGTCTAATATAGGTAATTATAATTATGTCATTAATTTTGCAAATCAGACTCATAGTTACTTAAAACTGTTTTTAAGCTAATACTTAATGTACTTAATGTGCCAGCAACTTATATCCTACGTGTGAAGTCAAAATATTGAACGGTTGTGGAGTTCTATGATCTAGAGTTCTAATACGATTGCGGGAAATCAGGAAAATCCAGCTAATTAAGTCATTAATTATGCAAATTAGCCATTTTGTGATGTGTAACCTTTTTTTTATTACAAGAACAAACATGGTGTAAGCAACATACACAGAAAGTTTCAAGCTTGTACAACGAAAACTTTTAAAGATATGATCAAAAATGTTGTTTTGACTGTAATTTCTTGCTGCCATGCCAATATAAAGAAAATGACCTTTGACATCTGTTCTCCAATATAGCTTCATGAAACTGCATGAAAATCGTTAGGCCCTATTTGCCCTATTTCTCCGCAATGGAAGGTCCGATTTCAAAAATTCAAAAAGATTTTTAAAGCTTAAAGTTCACTCTTTAATCATTATAGAGAAATATGTATTTTCAGCCTACACTGCAAAAACTGTAGAACACATGACGCGTCCGAAGGTATTCAGAAAGTGTTCAGAATGTGTTCTCGAAGTGTTCCAGAACATCACTTGAACACATCCAGAACACATTGAACATGTCAAAAATGCGTTCTATATCTGTTACATTGCAGTTCGGCGGAACTCACAATTCGGATACGTATCCGAATTCGGATACTCCGTATCACAATTCGGATACCCGTATCCGAATTTAGATTAAAAACATCTGAACGGGATATAAGCTGAAATGAATATTCAGCTTCGCCGCGCACCATACCGGTATGTATAATAGTCCAATAACATTATCATCATTTGTCATCTAAATTCTAACAAAATATTGGCCAAATTATTTTGCCTTCTGTGATAAGAAGCTATCAGGACATGTTTCGAAGCTGTTCCGCTGGAATTGCACAGATGAAAATGACATTTCCACAGATACATTTATCATAAATGCAAGAAAGATGATCTACATGTACTTGCCAGCTTGCGCTATCGATTTGTTTCCTGCGCCACGACAGGAGTATCAGAATTCAGATACCCCTCCATATCCTTATTCTGATACGGGTATCATAATTGGGATACGAAATGTGCGTGGGTATCCGAATTCGGATACGTATTTTCGATTTTACGACAGATTCACAATCCTAGTGATTACTACAAAATACCAGCAAAGTTTCATTTCAAGAAAATGATAGGAAATGTGAAATAAATTGGTATATTCTGAAGACAATCAACAGAAAATATAGGGCTTACTAAACTTTGGAACGCGTTTATCTCAGTTATACGTTTTACTCCCTGACAAACTTTGACGGACCATAACTTGACTTCTGGAAATCGTGTGAAGTTCATTAAGGTGTCATTTTAATCATTAAAGCATGGTCTTTGCAAATAATTAAAAAAGTGTAAATGACAAAAGCTGGCATTTACTGCTGGTTTGGGCTGGACGGTCACATATATGAATACCAGAATGCAAGACTGACACAATTCCCTTTTTTTTAAATGAGTTATGAACAGGAGAGACTTTCTTTTAAGTCATGTAAGTGCGTGAATGACTAAAATGAATCCGCACGGCAATTGCCCCAAAGTCCTTTATGTATTCAAAAGTTGTCAAAATCCATGGCCTTTAAAAAGTAGTCAAAACCATGTTCTCGGCCAACTTTCCTCTTGATATTGGAAGATGATTGGTGCTAAGTGTAGGCTTTGTTTATATTGCTAAGAAAACATGCAAAAATTAAAAATCGGTAGTCTCATTTCAAAATGGCGGTCGAAAACCCTATTCAAGGAAAAGTTCCGCAGCAAAAACACTGTTTTTCCGACTGATTTTTTCAATGAAATTTGGCACAGACTAGCAGAGCATAAGCATGGGTGCATTGCTGCACAAAATATTAGAATGTTAGATCCAGATGGATATCATCCCTTTTTAAAATATATTACATAAAGCACATATGAATGCAAGAATGACCCAAGTTCACTGTCCAAAATGACCCCTTCAAAGCATGGCAAGCACAAATACTAAAGGAAAAGCATGTTTCATATGACAATTAAATTCATTAACCTTTCCTGCGAGCTAATTCGGCATAACTGAAACATTAGACATACTGTTTTTTTTAATTTTTCTTAAAAACTATTCAAGTGGACTTGGTCACTGTTGCATTCCGATATTCATATGTTTGTGTATTTAGTCAAATGCTAGTTAGACCATATCTTTTCCTGATACATATGCTCATTTGTTATGATTTTAATTGTCAATTGTCATCTCATTTTGGTTTTCTCAAAGTTTGTGCAGTTGTTAATTAAAATTACATGAAACAGGTGCAGGTAATTATTATTTGTTAATTCATTAAAAAAAAAACACATGGGCACCATTTCAAATCGTGAAGCTGGTAGGAATTTGTGAACAATAAATACTTAAAAATCCGTCAGAAATGTCCTTTTTTAAATTAAAAAAAAGCTTCATAATGCAAAATAGAATAACCTTAAAATGTTGCTTTCTACGAGATCATGCCCTACTCACCTATAATAATATCACCGACTTTAACTATATTAAAGTTTAGGTCGCATGCGTTTACAAAGTGTAAGTCTGAGTTCCGTCAAAAACTGCCCTCTCCGAAAATTTTATAACGGCAATCCATGTACAAAATATATGTTTTTTTCTTTTAATTTTATGCTTACATGGACTGGTGGACGCGATAAAAAGAAATTACGATTTACAAATACGTATGCAAATTGCTCAAAAAGTTGACCTATTACAAATTCGTTTACAATCGAACTTAGATACTGTATCATCATGGTTATGCTATATTTGCTATGGTATAGTTCGTTGAAAACGGCTTACAGCTACGAAAAAACTTCCCAGAGATCGAAGACCGAACAATGTTTAAAGCACACAAGTAAATGCTGTGCATCCCAGCATAAATCTTATCTTCTTTGCATGTAAACTTTTTGGCGGATAGGCAAAACGTATTTAGAGATTGCATTTTGTGATCAATGAAATGAACTTTAATACTTGACTGCATAATAGGGTACCATGGTACCCAGCATTTGGTTTTTCTGTTCTCGCATTTTAACGTCGCGATATTTCGGGCTGTTAATTTTTGTAATTGCCTAAATAGCAGTTGCGCTTCTTTTGGCAAAAAAAAAAAAAAAATATGAGACCGACCGCGTCGTTTTCGAGCTAATTAGCATAAATAGCAATTTTGAGGGGTGCGAAAAAAAAAATGATTTGCCCATAAAGCCGCCCGGAGTAAGATTTTCCAAATTTTATTTCAACAATGTCAATGCATTCATGATTTCCTATTTGAGCCAAATTTCATTGGAAAATTCCTTCGGGAAGGGAATTTTTCAAATGTTGCCCAAAATCAAGATGTCGTGAAACGAACATCGTTTATTTGGCCGCCATTTTGAAACGGCACGTATATTTAATATTTTTTCCCTGAAATATGGTTGTGATTAGTGTACCTATACAGGGTGTCCCAATAAAAATGCATCACTTTTATTTTTGATCATATTTCAGAAACCAATTGGCAAAACTTAAAAACTATTTCATATTATTAATAAGTATAGTTTAGTCTTTCATCGGTGAAATTTTGAGCAAAATCCGTTGAGCCGTTCTTGAGAAAATTAGAATTTTGTAAGAATACTCAATTTCCCCCCGTTCTAATGGAGTTTACCACAGTAACTCATATTTGCATCTTCGATCTGACATGACCATGTCACCACAGTAGTAGGCCTACTCTAAATGGGAAAACTCATTTTATTCATTGATGAACAACCTTACAGGAAAGCAACTAAAAAACAACAGCCACAACAACAACGACAACAATAGCAACAACAACAGAAAATTTAAAATTTGAATAAACCTTATTAAAACTTGCAAGCTTGTCTGATCACACTCGACTCCCATCATCGCCCGGGATGTACAACGTAGCATTGGGCTAGGATCATGAGTTCTAGCATGATGAAAAGAGCACAAAGGTTTCTTGAAACTTATTTTGGACATGTGAAAGTCAGAGTTGCTTGAAATTATCTTAAAATTGTACCAAAATTATACAACGTGAACTATCATGATCATGGACTAACAGACATTCTACTTTTCACGGGGAAGTGAATATTAACTTTTTTGTTATTTTGATTCGAATATGTTGACAATGTTATATTTTTAACTCGTTTTCTCTGTGCAGTGCCAAGTGACAGTCATAAAGATTTTCTTTTTGTATGAAAAAGCTCAAAACTTAGAAGATATAAAATACATCTGAAATAGACTTTCCATTTGAGGAAATATGTGCCTTGGTTAAGTTTTCTTGAGAAACCGTGAACTGTTTTTTGTTTCCCTTTTTATTTAACGCTGCAAAACAGCAAAACCTACTAATATAATTGAAATACGGTGCTACTTTCAGTGCTGAAAAGGATATCAACAATCATGTATTAATATCTGTGCCATATGTTGTGATGTCTTGGTGTCTCTTTGGCAAGTTTAAAATATATCGATCAATAGTAACCAAACATGTGCTTTATTAACATGATAAACATAAGTTACTGTGTGGTAAACCCCATTGGAATGGAGTAAAATCGAATCCTCTAACAAAATTATCATTTTCTTGAGAACGGCTTGACGGATTTAGCTCAAAATTCCCTCGATAAAACACTACACTATACTAAGTGGTATTATAAAAAAAGTTTGTATATATTCATTGGTTCCTGAGATATGATCAAAACCAAAAGTGATGTATTTTTATTGGGACACCCTGTATGTGTGAATATTAAAATTTTTGGGCGGGAAAGTGGTTTTATAAGGGGGGGGGGAATTATGCACTAACGTAAGTGCGGGGTACCTTAGGCCTTGTATCCATTGGCAGTACCCATATGCAGTATGCCCTAGTCTCGTTTTCCTTTGTTCGTAATTGTGCTGCGCAACACAAACCATAAACTTCGTTCTGCTTAGTGATCATATCAGTGGCCTGTGTACGGCAGATATTCCAATTACCTGGTGCTCACCAAGTATGAACATGTTGATTGTTGGTGCTGCCAGGTCATAGGCCACTGATATGATCACTAAGCAGAACGAAGTTTATTGTCTGTGTTGCGCCGCACAATTACTAACAATAGAAAAGAGAGAAGTGCACATGGAATATGGGCACAGCCAATGGATACAAAGCCTTATGCTGCCTTAATCAAGTGGAACATGTGGGACATGGTTATGACCAATTTATAAATAATAACATTATGCTAATAAGAATTGAATATTGACAAAAAAAATGCTTGAAAACACATCTTTTGGACTGCAATTCTAAACAAGAATAGTCCTTAAAAAGGACAAACTCACGTCAATCAGATGTCAAGTACAAGTTCTCATTACAAAAATAGGTTCCGGGCTGTTGTTACCATACATCAGCTCATGAACTCTTGTTTGAGGAAGCTCATTTATAAGTAATAGCCGTTTAAATATGTTTCCGCTGACATATACATATAATCTATTCATTTAAAAGATTTCACATTTTCGTAAAGTTATCGATCTTAGTTTTCAGTTGTTTTCTAACAAACTATATCAACCAGACTTAAAACTACTATCTCAAACAAAATGAGGTTATTGTTGAAATCTGTATGTTAGAAAGCTGAACGCATAACATGTAATGGAATGCAAAAACTATATTCTCC
>JXSR01S019890.1:219247-233543 GCA_000969725.1 Ophiothrix spiculata | reverse complement strand
ATATTTTAATATCATAGTTTATTAAAATAATTCTAAGTAAATATCACTGGCTTCGGATATTATTATTTATGAAAATGTACTTACTTTGTCTTAATATGCTTGGCCTATTCTTAGATTAGATTCTTAGTAAACAATAACATGTGGGTTCTAAATATGTGATGAGGGGAGACTTTGCAGATTATATCAATTTTGATTTTTTCATTTCAGCTGTTGCAGCATTTTTTAAGCTTTAAAATGATACCTTATTTGTTCAAATTGATCAAGGCGATCAAATTTTACAACAGAATATCTGCTAAAAATTCTTATTATTTTCTTTATTTTTTGCTGTCTATTTTCACCTGTATCTAGAAAAGTTTTCTGTCGCAAAGTCCCCCTTTTTGGGGTGAGTCATCATTTTTATCCAAACCAAACTTACTTTTTCAAGGTTCATAGTTTTTGACCTTTTGCAGTTAACAGTTTCTACTAAAACTACGTCTTGTATTGTATATGTGGGCCGTCGCAGTAAAAGGATGTACCGTATTCATTCCAATACCCGCCAGGGACCCTTAACAAAGTCATTTTGCATGGGCCCTTATTTTTGAAACTGACAGGATAAATTATGAGTAAAAACAATCCCTTTTCAAAGCAAAAAATTGTCCTAAATACTACAAAACATCAATAAAATGAAAAGAAAAACATATTTTGTTGGAGTTTATCACCCCACATGCATGGTAAGAACTAACTGAATGCAACTTATTGGTACCAAGTTTCACCCAAAAAACTTGGGTGGGCGCTTATTGGGGCATGGGCAGTTATTGGAATGAATATGGTAGTTGTTGTCTCCTACATGTAGCACATTGTAGGATCTGATGTATACTAGTTGTAACTCACCAGACTCACCAGGTATACACTGTATGCAGCGCCCCAAGGAGCATTCGCACAGGGGACCAACAGCTTTATGTGACTTCCGAACCACGGAGCAATTACAGTAAAGTTTCTTGCCCAGGGCTACAATGATCAACATGTACGAGCCAACAAGCGTATCCTTTTTGTCACGGCGGCCCACATATTTCAAAAAAGGGAGTTATCTATTTGAGTTCATCTTCAGGGTTTCATTTGATGATTCGGTTAAATCCTGTGGCTAAACCTCCATTGTATACTTGTGATATTCAATAGTCATAAAAGAAAATACACGATGTAGTTGATATTGTAATGTTGTTCACATATGTGGATCGTCATATCGAAAGGTAACTTAAGGTCGGCAAAATTAAAATTGATTTTTTGGTCTGATCTGAAAGATTATAGTTTAAGCTTTAAAATGACACCTTGCTTTTGGATATGGATGTTCGATTGCAAAGTTACGTCCAGATTGGTAAAAGGCATCGGGTTCATTTCAAAAAACTATAGTTCTGAGAAAATCAAGTTTTAAAGTTTCTGTACCGAGTAAAACTTAAATGGAGAAAGGATTTTTATCTTGGTTTTTAAAAAAAATGTTCTTATGTTTTGGATGTTGGAACCTGATTAATATGACAGAATACACTTCAAAAGTAACGTTTTTGATGAAATTAGAAATTTGACCTTGGACGTGATTTTTGACTATGCTCAGCTTCAATGGCCCATATCTCGTAATTAACTATGCCAGTATTAAGGTACCTTTAGATATGACGATCCACATATGCACAGTCATCAGGACTGCATGATGTTCAAACTAGATCATAGTTTCCGTATGTTTGTAACCAATATGTTTGTGTATTGATTACGTGACAGACCTGCACATTTTGCAAATGATACGAAACCCAACACTACTCATATTTTTGGTGCTGTGTATATTTTCTTAACAGATGTCAGGTGTAATTGATTGGTGATAATCTTTACTTTTTACTACGTGGGGGGGGGGTGGAAACTAGTGACTGGTAATGGCATTTCTTGCAATATTCCAACAAACGGGATCCAACAGACGAGGCATATAAGGGTAGTTGACCGGGCATATTAGAGGAAACTAAATATTTATTTTGAAGGTCAGTGGCATGCACAGATATTTTTGACTCGGGGCTAGATACGAAGTTCTCCCCACTAAATCGATGGTGATGCCAGCAGGGCTTGCCGGGAGATCCTAGTGGGTGGAGTCAAGGGGAACCTCACAGGTTTTGGCAGTTTGAGGGCCCAAAATCCCATTTCATGAGGCATAAAACTTTAGCGAATGATATTTGACATCTTTAGTGGAAAATACCAAAAAAACCACCCTCGACTTACGACTAGTCTTCTTTTCCCCCGACTTTTCTCGTGAGGGACTGAAGCCCCCCTCCCCCCACTTTGCAAACGCCACTGTTGAAGGTCAAATAATTCAAGAAAAGCTATGGTCATAAATACCCATATGAAGGCTACATAACTGGCTATGAATTGTTGGAAAGGCATCCTGACAATTTTTTTGACCATTTTTTATGTCTGCAGATGCTGTTTTGCAAACATCCGCTGTTCAAAAAATTGTGCAAAATAGTCATGATATCGTCACAAACTTGTCCGTAGTCATTCGTACAAAGTATAATATAACCAGAGCTTGTTCATGATAAATAAATAGGTCAGGTACACAAACTAGATTTTGTCAAATATAGGTTGATTCAACAAGGTAACATTTTAAAGGAGCCCTGTCCGATTGGACAACATTTTTTCAAACTTCTTGAGATTTCGGTACCAAAATATTCTTCAAATTGTTCTCATTACCCATGTGAAATTTTACGGCTGAAACATGTAGTGTTTCCAAGATATAAGTGAAAATGTGTTAAAATTATTAATTTTATGGTAACCATAAAATTATTTACACAGTAGAGTAGTAGGCAAATGGAAAATACAAAATAGTTGTTCTGATTTGACTCATTTTTGAAATTGAAGCATCTTGAGTGGTGATCTTTCATATGGCAATGATAACTAAAATTTGAAAAATCGGACCATGTACCTTTAATGCCATTATTGATGCACACTTACTTTTGACCACATGTGTATATTACATTCACCCTTTTCAGATTTATTTTCAGTTTTTTTATCTATGATTTAACAAATATTTTAAGTAGTAATGTATGAACACAGGCACTCTTCATTCAATAATTCATTAAAAGTTTTTATGCTGTCATATAATAGTTCTGCCGCTATGCTCATCAGTATAATAATCGGCATGTTCGGTTGTTTTTTGTGTGTACGCAATATGCTACTGTGTTCAAAATGACTTGATTATTTATTAGCTTTTATCAATGTTTGTTGTGTTTTCTATTGAGCAGTTTTAAAATTTAGATTACACTGTTTTGGTAACTCCAAAAGAATGCATTTTACAACTTTCTTATAACCAGATTTACTCATCGTAAAACATTTTTTTCAATTTATTTTCACTCTCTGCTCTTATAAAGCTTTATATATGAGTGATCTCCCAAGAACTAGAAAATTACGCAGAAAAAAAAAATGTAAAGGCACTGTCATTTGTTGAAATCACTTCACCATCAATAACCATGCTCCTTGTGGAGCATCACTGAAATTGATACTGGGGCAAATGTTCACTTAATCCTAAACACGTCATCAGTCATTAATTATTATTGAGATACCTAGGCCTATATGAAAGAGAAGAACTAGATGTACAAATATTTCATTATGTGAGTGCAAGAAAATTGTATCTACAATAGCTGCCATTTTAAATAAAATTTGAATTGCACCCTGTAGAATTCACAGTCTTGGGTAGGTGGCTCTTGAAATGGTTCTTAAGGGGATACCATCACCTGAAGAACCACACCATCACCTGAAGAACTATTTCAAGAGCCACTGACATACAGTGGCGGCGGAAGGTAACAATTTTAGGGGGGCGGCTTTTTTGAGCAAAAATAGTCGTAGGAAAATTATGATTTCTTTTTAATGTGCGCACAAAAAAAATCTGTCAAATCGGCTAATTTCAGCTAAAAATTATATAAAAAATCTTGAAATTTGCGCAAAACTTTTGAATGATTTTTAACGTTTATATTATCAAAACAAAGGCAACATTTCAATTTCCTTTCCTTTTCTTTCTTTCTTCTTTATTTTTTGAGGGGGTCCGTCTCCCCCTCATGAAATTTAGGGGGGGATGTGTTCCCCCCGGTTCCGCCGCCTATGCTGACATATGCTAGAGAAGTGATTTTTGCATTCTAATGACAAGGTGTTGGATAAACATAATATATGGCAGCCATTACATATACGACTTTCTTGCACTCACATGACGATTTTGGAAAAAACAGTACAGGTTAAAACCTAGATACTTATATGATGCATTTCCACCATGTTACATACCCAGGGGCTACTGTCATAGCAAGGTACACACCATGCTTATACATGGATTTTCAAAATGGACCCTAAACAAGTAATTATCCTTCATTCATGTAATACCCCAAACAAGTATTTTGTCCTGTTTTCCCCATTTACAATTATGTTCAAATCAAGTCTGAAAACATACCCTTTTCAAGTAAGCCTTCATTAATGTTTTTCATAGATGTACTTGTCTTCTTTGCTATATATCACCCTTCTAACAACACATTTGCTAATAAACATTGGTTCTTTTAATTAAAAACAACATTTTTAGAAGATACTTTATGTGCATACCCTGCACCAAGCTATTGTATACTATACAATAATTTCTGGATTTTGGCAATTTTGATACCCTTTAACAATAACAGAGTTAATAAAGGTATTATCTAATTGTCCTTTTTAATTTAAAATGGTGTTTTAGGAGAGATTTCATTATCATACCCTTTACACACACCAAGCTTTTGTAAACTATACTGAAATTTCTAGATTTTTGAAATGTTGATACCCTTTCAATTTACTAGAGTACATCACCCCATTTGTAAAATACAAAACACTACCATTTTTATTTGTTTTTGAGTAAGAGCATGGTGGCCACCTTGTCATAACAATTTATATAAGTAATATGTAGTTTTTTACCATTTGATTATTTTCCCATATAACAATTGTACTAGCAAAAGTATTCACAGAGTAAACCCTACAAGTTATTCATTTCATACGTCTGTGCTTATTCACTTAACATTGTGAAGATATATCAGAATCAGTAACTTGTAGGTGCATCATGTGACACGTTTTCTCAGAGCACATCACCTTTTGGTATCCTAGCATTAGGTACCACCTGTTTATGCTATAGTTGAATGTGTTTGGAAGGGAAATAATGGTTTTTAATAGTGTGTATCAAAAATGTTTGCCTCGTTCTATTGGTGTATGCTTACAAAGTGGTTTGATATAACCTATAGACCTCCTTCCTTTCCGAATTAAAATGAAAAGAAGACATATCTCTGTAGTTTTCTGCTAGACACCAACTTACATGATTACGTGACAGACCTGGTATTGGCTTGGTGTATTTGTAAGTGCCTACCTTTCGGGGTAAAATTTTATAGGTTTTGTCATTAGCTGGTGCTTATCACAGATCTATGAAAATGCACAATTTGTCTAACTTGGGTATGTTTGGAGGAGATGTTCTCAAAAAACACCCAATTTGAATAAAATTTAGTTATTTTTCAATCAAAATTAGTAAGCTGATGAGTAGGTAATAAGCCAAAAATGCTTGAAGGTACACATGCATACAAAAATGTGCAAGGGGACCACAGTCTAATGATTTAAAACATTTTTTCCCCAAACTTTTGCAATGTATGGTTTTCAACACTCATTCATCCCCTTTCCCACCTGCTCCTCTGGATATTCCATTGATAAAAGGTAAATGCAACTTTTATACCAGAATAGAAATCTTGACAGTTATAACAGCAATATTTTGTCATAACATGAAATGAACAATTTAGCCAGTGTTATTTTTATGGAACACAGTATAGAGCAACATTTTAAGAGGATGGATTGTCAAGGATGATACCTTTAGGCCTGCCATTTATCAATTTCATTAGATACCATCTTTTCTGTTGTTCATCTTTCTAAGTGATACCATCTCACCATGCAAGCATAATATTGGTATACGGTATGAATATTGTGTTTATATAACTATCAATGAGTCAGATGGGACAAGCGAACGTGAATTGGATTAAATGAGATAGCACTTTTAATTTTAACCTATTTCTTGGTAGAATAATAGGTATGGTGTTGACTTTAACAGTAATGGTATTGATTCAAGCCTTGGCTTTTGTGCACAGGTATTAAATGAAATTGAGAATAATGAATGATTTGAGTCAAAACATTGCCTTTTCAAATTGAAAATGTGTTGTGTTTTTAAAACCAATAGTGGTATTGTTGCATGACATTTATTGCACTTTTTGGCACTTTTTGAGAAGGTTAAATTTGTTTTTAGAATTGCTCTAATGGGAAATTAGATAGATTTTACATAAAAATTGTATTAAAGCAATACTATAAAATGTTAAAAATGAAGCGCCCCCTGTCACCCATGACTTTTGATTTTTATAGCTTATTGGGTTTGTTTTGGGTATATATAAATACCCTCCAAATGATTTGGCCTAAATATGCTTACTTTTTATGTTATGGCTATTGAATTAATTTCGGGATCCCAAATTTAATTCCACACGTATTAGTATAGGAAAGTATGCATGTGTTTTTTATCCATTTTTCGATGGCAAAATATTTTTTGGACAAAATACACTTAAAAACGCTTTTAGATAGTCATTATTCCTTCATTTTATGCTGTTTTTGATGTAAACCATCTTTTATCAAAATCTTATAGTATTGCTTTAAGCAACGGAATACACCCTCTTGTTTTATGGACAGCGTACTGTTCAAGCAGGTTCATTTAGTTGGATATTTTTTCCCTTAAATTTTTTTTGCTTTCTTGAAGTTAAAATGGGCCCATAAGAACTCAAAAATCAGAAAAAAAAATTGTAAATTCTTAAAAGAATTAGCATAAAAGTTTACACTGAAAAGTAGTTTATTTTCATGATTTTGTCAAAACTAAAAAAATGTAAAATGTGGGTTATCTGTGTCCTGTCTGAAAACAGGGTTGTTTTTCCATCGCTTTACAGGAAAAATATTAAAATTATTAAATTCTATTTACAGTGTGTCCTAATAAAAATGCATCACTTTACAATAAAAATGCAGAACTTTTTCATAATAACAATAAGTGGAATGTCTGTTAGTCCATTAAAGCCTAACCCTAACACTTTTGACCACTTCATCGTTTAGTTTAAAAACTATCTCCTCGGAAATTTGCAAGTCAAAACTAACGGGTTCCCCCCGGTCCAATTATCACTATGTCCAGCCACTGAGTAGGCGCTGCCATGGCAGTGATTTCTTGATCATTGCTAACTCGGGTCTATGACGTATTTGGACTTAGGCGAATTTCTTAACTTTGTGGAATGGGATATTGTGAGATTCAGTGGGGTTAGGGTTAGGTAATGTCTGTTAGTCCATTATAGCTTAAGTTGAATAATTTTGGTACAGTTTTAAGTAAATTTCAAGCAACTCTGCCTTTCACATATCCACAATCAGTTTCCAGTCACATTTTGTTGCTTTGTGTTCTTATCATCATGTTCCTGGTCCAATGCGACATTCAAAATCCCAGATGATGAAGGGAGTCGAGTGTGATCAGACAAGCTTTCAAGTTTTAATCAGGTTTATTCAAATTTTAAATTGTCTTGTTGTTGTTAATATTGTTGTCGGTGTTGTTGTTTTGTAGTTGCTTTCCTGAAAAGCTTTTTATCCATGAATAAATTGAGTTTTCCATTTAGAGTAGGGCTTCTACTGTGGTGTCATGTCAGATCGATGATAGTTGCAAATATGGGTTACTGTGGTAAACCCCATTGGAATGGGGTAAAATTGAGTCTTCTTCCAAAATTCTAGTTTTCTCAAGAATAGCTCAACGGATTTTGCTCAAAATTTCACAGATTAAAAACTAAACTATACTAATTATTATTATGAAAAATGATTTATTTTTGTCTAGTCATGTCTGAGACATGATAAAAAACATAAGTGATACATTTTTATTGGGACACACTGTATATTTTTTCTTCAAAATAAAATTGCAATTTTTAATATTTTAGATTAGATTAGATAGTTGAGACATCTCATTCACTTCTAAATCCAGTTCAAAGTTGACATAATTATATCAAAGTGAAATTTTGTTAAGCTTAGTATCATCAAAATCAAATTTTGGAAAAATATTATAACTGTGCCACAGATCTGATTGATGTAAATTTGTATTACCTAATAATGGATGACTTGGTAATATTCAAAAAGAAAGATTGCTATCTATATCGAAATTGGGTTATGGGAAAAATGAGTTTCAAATAACAATTTGAAGAAAAAAGGAAACCATGTTTAAAGAAACACTCTTCTTCTCAAAATGCTATAACTTTGAAATACAAAATGAAATGGTTCAAAATATTGGTCAAAGCATGAATTTGATTACTGGAAGTGAAAGATGATTTTAATAAACCAGTTTTGTATGACAGTTTCATATTGGGAATCTATAATACTTGACACGAGTAATTGAATTTTTTTCAATAAAATTTTTTTTTAACAACTTGTTTTGTTGATCAGTTGTTGATTTTTTCTACTACTCACATTGGTAGACAGTGTAGTGGTTCTTGGGTCAGTTAATTCCACTGAACTTCAAAATCAGTAACAATCTCAAATTAAATGTTGTTTGTTAACAAAAGATTCAAAAGTGAGTGGGACTATGAACTCATCAATCAAGTTAGTATTGTTGAATGTAGGAATCAAAAGTCAAGGAAAGTTCACCAATAATCCAATTTTATTTCTTTGGTAGAAAGCATAGCAAGAGAGAGAGACAAATATGTTTGTGATTGGGTGAATGTTTTAAGAAAACACAATGTTTTAAATATATGTGATACCTTTAAACTGGAACTAGGTATTTTTAATAATGAATGATTTGAGTCAAAACATTGCCTTTTCAAATTGAAAATGTGTTGTGTTTTTAAAACCAATAGTGGTATTGTTGCATGACATTTATTTCTGATTATAGTATCAACAAAACAAGGAAAAAGTTTTCAGATCGTGCAATTCGCACAACCGGACCAATTTTATGGAATACTCTTGATATAAATATAAAACGATGTAAATCAGTCAAAAACTTTAGAAATACTTATAAATCAAACTTAATTGCCAGCTACGATTTTTGTTGACTTGGTGCACCCCTCACCTTCATGTGCTTTGTTTGGTTTTTGTATTGTATTCTTTTTTGTAATTAGTTTTTGTGTATTTGAAACCTTGTTTTCAGCTGTATTCAAACCAAAAATGTAAAATCAATGAACTCTTTACAATATCATTGTCATGTTCTTTATGTTTTGTTGTTTTTAATATTTTGTATGATATTGTGAATAAAGTCATTTGATTTGATTTGATTTGATTTGAATGATGTACCACAGCTAGAACTGATCCACAGTCTTCCTAAAAGCTCTGTCACACATTAATATATAGAGCCAAACATACACCTAAATGCACTTAAGGTGTCTGATCCATGATAGATCTGCCCGAGGATTTCTAATAGTCGGTTTAAAAACAGCATTTTTTAGTACAGGGGTCTATGGGAAATGTGGCAAAAGTGACATTATTTAGTGTTTATTCAAAAAACCTGCCCGAGCATTTTTGTTAATTTTCTCACAAAAGTTGCACAAAAATATGTTCTTTCAAATAAAAAATAAAAATTGGGGGTCACTAAACTAATTTTCCAGAAAAATATTAAAATATAGCAATTTTTAGCTTCAAAACACTACTCAGAGTATATGCGCATGCATATTGCGGCACTTACCGACTCAGAAACTGGCGTGTACTGGTACGCGTGGACGGCGCGTGGACCAAACACCTTAATCCCACTATTGTTTTGATTTATACATTGTTGTTAGTCAAGTGTTTGTTAAAAGTATGTTCAATATGTTATCCATACGGTTTATTCATTTAGTATAATATGTACAATTTGTTATCTATTCGGTGTTGTCCATTTGGCACACGTTCAGTATCTGAAAAATGTGTATGTTATTTATACGTTTGGGCTCTATAGGTTTAAATGTGTTATTGAGGCTTTATGGGAGTGAGATGAGGTGATACTGCCTTTACCAAGAAGGGCTGTAAATAAATAAGATTATTAAAGGAGCTGGGACAAATTGCTTCAACTTTTCCTCAAACTTATCAAGATTTTGGTTTCAAAATATTGATCACATTTTCCTCATAACCAATGTGAAATTCCACAGCTGAGACATAATTGTGGGCAAAATTGGTGTTGGAGAATTAGTGAAAAGTAGACCTCAATTTCTGGACATAATTTGTGCAGTGAACTATAGGCAACTGTGAAAAAAATGGGTATAAAATCACACAATCTAACCAATTCTACTGAAATTTCAACAGAAACCTGAAAGTGATTATATTTCATTGAGATCTGAAAGCTATGATTAAAAATGGACCATGTCCTATAAGCCTTCACATTGGATTACAAAAACTGGAAATTTTAGCAAGACTTATCATGATTTTTTGGATCAATCAAATGCGAGCGCACTTTATTAGAGATTGCCCATTATATAAGACTTAACCCAAAATATTACATTCTTGTGTAAGATGTCAGATTTCAACCCAAACATCACATCTTTGTGTATATATTGAGCCAAGTCTATAATTCTCCTACCCATCCACTTGTTTTTTCAACCATTATGAATCCTATTAGATCATACAGTGTGTTTGCACAAGCAATATTTGTAGTGTATGAACTGCACTCAATTTGTTCAACTGAGTGGTGTTTTTCGTCTCACATTGTTTGAACGTCTAGGTCAAGTTTGCTTGCCTTTCCGTGAATTCTCATAACGACAGCAGTTTGAAAATCTATGTTAAGCATATATTTTTATAGTGCAAAATTGTGTTTTCTAGTTTTGTTTTAATCAAATATTATTTGAGCCTTTCATGGTACCATTTAGTCCTGTCCACACTGTCAGAACTAAGGTCATTTGATACCAGTTTTAAATGTGTAGTTGGTTTTGTATTAGAGCTAAGATGACAGTTTGAATGAACATGAATATTAACTTTAACAGATTACTTCATTGTTTCTAGCCTCTTCTAGAATAAGGCCAAGAAAAAAAATTGTTGTGTTGCCCTCAAGTGTAATTTCTGAAAAAATGAGTCGGTCGGTTGGAAATTATATATTTTTTTAATTTTTTTTTTTTAACGCACCGTAATTATGAAATTTGGGTGGATTTTCCACTATTTTCAAAATATTTTCTCCAAAAACACCAAATCTGAGCTAAATTGGGTGCTTTCTCGGCCCTATTTTTTTTTAATTGGGTCAGTCGCTGAGGGCAACACAACAATTATTGTTTTTGGCCTAATGCATGTTCTGACCAGGATTTGAACCAGCAACCTGCCGCTGCGCTTCTCAAGCTAATGAATCGCACAGCAGGTCACCTCTGCAGCCCTGTATGCAATGTATTTGGACATAGTGCATCGTGGTGATTATCTACAGTAAAAATGTGTGTGATCTGTTTCTGTTAGAGTTATGTACCGCCATATTAATTAACCCTTACCGATTTCGTAACTTTTTCTGTATCTACCCAACTCTAATAAAATATTATGCCTGTGTTTTTAAGTTAAAATTGAAATGATCTTTCAGGACTGGTTTTGAAAACATGTTAATAGATGCAAGAACAAAGTCCATTCAATACAGATAATTTGATCTCCATTAAATTGAAATTACAATTATCATTAATAATAAAAGAATTTAAAAATAATAACATCAAATGAATATGACCCCATCTTTTAAATTATTCACGAGACAAAAGGTCTTTTATTATCTAGAACAATGGCTGAACATCTCGTTAATGGCCAGGGTTATCAACTTAATCAAACACATAATACTTAAAAGTGAATTTTCAGGGTTAAGAACCTGCAACAATATATGGATAATAGCAATAAAAATGAGATATTTGTTCAGATAGGGCCATTAATGGGCATTTGTCAAATAAATCAACATATAAAAATAATTTTAAAAGCAAAGTAGATAGAGTTAACTTAAGCATAAGCGATTATGATCTGTTTCAAACAAGTGAAACTTGAATGCGTTTTTGTGATAAATTTTATGCTTAATGTATCTATGTAAAAACCAAATATTAAAAATGCTAGAAAATGAAATGTCCTTGAAACTGTTTGAAAGCAAATTATTTTGGCCATATAAGGCCTACTTTTTATGTAAAGAGAAGATTCATATGAATTTTTAACCCAACTTTCTTATTGTTTACCATAATGAAATTGAAAGACTAGGCCCAAAGAATGAACTTCACAAAGTGCCAGCTTTAAATCTATATCAATTATCTAAATCTAAATTTTTAAAGCTGTATTCAAACCAAAAATGTAAAATCAATGAACTCTTTTTAGTTCATATGATGTTTTTCTTGTGTGTGTTAACTTGTGTGACATTTGACAAAAGTTTAAGTATAGTATTATATATAGTAAAACATAGATCTATTTTACATAAACAAAAATGACACATTCAACAAGAATTCCTTTGAAGAAGAGCGACAAACTGGTACAGGCTGGGAGTGTAATGATGTGTAATGATGTCTTAATGGTATCTGATTGGTTGATGTATATTTGATACCATCGACTTAGCTACTCTTCCTGCAACGGGAATCAATCAACCCCTTAATTGTTTCTACATGTGTGTATTATTACTGAAATAGTCAATATTTTCGCAATAAGAAATTTCTGCGATTACAAAGATTTTTCACTCTATGTGAGAATTATTTTGTTGCATCAGCTCTAATTATGATGCAACTCCATACAAAAAGATAGTGTAACGAGTTTTGAGTCTTATGTTTTTGTCATCACTTGCGAAATTTGTGAAAATAAAAGTCTTGTGAATATTTACAGTCTTTACAGAAGTGCAAAGACAGAAGCCAATATTATTGTCTGGAAGGCAAAGATCTTATTTCACATTTACATTTATATGTCTCCTTATGATGCTGCTGCCACGCCCTTTTCATCCTCTTTGTCAAGTAAAAGCAGTTTGAAAAATCATAAAAATTATACATACAAAGATGTTAAAAATTTAAATGAAAACAATACTAGGCCAAAAAAAAAATTGTTATGTTGCCCTCAGCGACCGACCCTATTCAAAAATTTAAGCAGAAAGCACCCAATTTTGTTCAGATAGGGTGTTTTTAAGAAAATATTTTGAAAATAGTGGAAAATGCACCCAAATTTGATACTTTAGGTGCTTTTTAAAAAAAGAAATTAAAAAAAAATATATTTTCCGACCGACCGACTCAATTTTCCAGAAATCCCACTTGAGGGCAACAAAACAATTTTTTTTTTGGCCCTATAAGATCATTGCATCGGGGCATGAGATTAGAATTCCGGAATTCTCTTTCTCCTTTTCTTGCTGTCTTTTCTATTTTCGGCATCTTTTCAAAGATGCATTGGCCAGCATGCATAGATTAGCCATTTCTTGCTATCCAGGTTGGTACTTTTGTATGAGCTTGGAAGAGACCATGAGTTCATCATGGATCTAATGGCATGTGTCCGTCACAGACCAACCGAGGTAAACAAACAAACAAACAAACATACATACCAACAGGGTACTGCCTGTTTTTACTGACTATGTTTGTTTTAGGTAGATATTAATGCTCTCTAAATTGATTTGTACCAAAGATGAATAGATTTTCAGTTATTGCAATTTGTTGAATTAAATCAGTTTGGCGGAACTCACAATTCGGATACCCACGTACATTTCGTATCCATATTGTGATACCCGTATCAGAATAAGGATATGGAGGGGTATCTGAATTCTGATTCGCCTGACATGGCGCAGGAAACAAATCGATGGCGCAGGCTGGCAAGTACATGTAGGTCATCTTTCTTGCATAAATGATAAATTTATCAGTGGAAATGTCATTTCCATCTGTGCAATTCCAACGGGACAGCTTCGAAACATGTCCTGATAGCTCTTTATCACAGAAGGCAAAATAATTTGGCCAATACTTTCTTAGAATTTAGATGACAAATGATGATAATGTTGTTCACTTTTATACATACCGGTATGGTGCGCGGCGAAGCTGAATATTCATTTCAGCTGATATCCCGTTTCAGCTGTTTTTAATCCAAATTCGGATATGGGTATCAGAATTGTGATACGGAGTATCCAAATTCGGATACGTATCCGTATTGAGAGTTCCGCCGAACTAAAATAAAGATTCCAAATTTTATTCCACAAGTAATTCCACAGGAAAGTATATGTGTAGTGTTTAGTGCATCTTCTTCATTACAAAACAAGTTCAGGGAACGATTATGCCCAAGTTTGATATAATTCTTTATTTGAAACTGTTTGAACTCAAATCTATTTTTGAAC